>JAUCMS010000095.1:20153692-20165648 GCA_032357445.1 Enteromius radiatus | reverse complement strand
CTATTACTGAACCGATACCGAATCGTCCTTGTCTGCATCGCGATGCATCGTAGAAACGATTAATTTTGACACCCCTAATATATATATATATATATATATATATACACACACATAAATATGGACACTAACCATCATAGCTCATGCATTTACCTGAACAGGAATCCGTTTAGCTATGTCCAAAATGAGTTCCACATTAGCATAGTTGTTGTTGTTTGTACCTCCTGGGACAGGAACATAGTGATCTGCCATCTTGATATACTCTGCAGACAGAATTCTATATGTTTACATAAGTATTTCATAAAGTATATTTGAGATTACAGACCTATTCATAAATAATGTTCACCTCACTGAACCCTTTCTATGCAAATTAGGGCAGGTCTGCACCAGCAAAGCCTACTGACAAAGTTTTAACAATGAAGAGCTGGATCAAGACATTCCTTGCTAAATACATTTG
Organism: Enteromius radiatus; assembly: GCA_032357445.1. Classification (NCBI taxonomy): domain Eukaryota; kingdom Metazoa; phylum Chordata; class Actinopteri; order Cypriniformes; family Cyprinidae; genus Enteromius; species Enteromius radiatus. The sequence goes on along the minus strand of JAUCMS010000095.1, from coordinate 20,165,194 downwards.
CCAGTCCAGCCTGGCTTTCCCTGGATTAAACCATGATACAGCAAGCAGTGGGGGAAGGTTTCCTCAACCTTTTTTTGTAAGTCTTTTGACGTAACAGTTAAGCTCAACATTTTAAACACACCTGCATTGGCTTTGAGGTCCTCCGGGGTAACCATGACTACAAAACGTAAGGCCCGTTCATTCCGAAACATTTCGTAAGCCCAGCGACGGATGGAGCGCATGCACTTAACTGCAGCTATTCCATTGTTAGCAATGAGAACCTGTCAAAACAAAATATGATATTCACAGCTGTCACCACACCAGGGTTGTTTCCATTAATAAAAAAGTTAATAGAAATATAAAAAAATAAAATACAAATGGTAAAATATAATACAATATAAGTAAATAAATAATATATAATAATATATAAATACGATTAATCGCATTCCAAAAAAAAAATTGTGTACATAATATATGTGTGTGAACTGTGTATATTTAATATGTATATATAAATACAAACACATGTATATATTTAAGAAAAATATATGTTTATGTATTAAAAATATTTATTAATAACAGAATATAATAATATATATATATATATATATATATATATATATATGTGTGTGTGTGTAAATATTTTCTAAATATATTATGTGTATATATATATTAAATATATTATATAAATATATTTAATTGTATGTGTGTATTTATTTATACATAATAAATAAACATAGTAAACATACATATATTATGCAAAAAAAAAACTTTTATTATGGATGCAATTAATCATGATTAACGTTTTGACAGCACTATATACAGTGGGCATGAAAAGTATTAAGACCCCTTAAATTTTTCACTCTTTGTTATATTGCAACCATTTGCTAAAATAATTTAAGTACATTTTTTCCCTCATTAATGTACACACAGCACCCCATATTGACAGAAAAACACAGAATTGTTGACATTTTTGCAGATTTGTTAAAAATGAAAAACTGAAATATCACATGGTCCTAAGTATTTAGACCAGGGGTGGGGAATGTTCGATCCTGGAGAGCCGCAACCCTGCAGAGTTTTGCTTCAACCCTTATCAAACACACCTGAACGAGCTAATCAAGGTCTGAACAGTTACTTGGAAGCTACAGACAGGTGAGTTTTAATTAGGGTAGAAGCTGAACTCTGCAGTGCTGCGGCTCTCCAGGAGCTTCTGATCATCCTTAAGATGGATCTACACCTTCATTTGAGTCCAGCTGTGTTTGATTATACTGACTGGACTTGATTAGGAAAGCCACACACCTGTCTATATAAGACCTTACAGCTCACAATGCATGTCAGAGCAAATGAGAATCATGAGGTCAAAGGAGCTGCCTGAAGAGCTCAGAGACAGAATTGTGGCAAGGCACAGATCTGGCCAAGGGTACAAAAAAAATTCTGTGGCACTTAAGATTCCTAAGAGCACATTGGCCTCCATAATCCTTAAATAGGAGATGTTTGGGACGACCAGAACCCTTCCTAGAGCTGGCCGTCCGGCCAAACTGAGCTATCGGGGGAAAAACCCCACATGTAAATCTAGAACACTGTCTAACACTTGACGGCTGCTCTGTCAATTCTTCTTCATCAGTTAGGAACCTAGGTGTGCTGTTTGATAGCAATCTTGTTTCTGGTCATGTTTCTAGCATCTGTAAAACTAAAGCGTTTTTCCATCTCAAGAACATATCTAAATTGCGACCTATGCTCTCAACCTCAAATGCAGAAATGTTAATTCAAGTGTTTATGAATTTGAGGCTAGACTATTGTAATACTTTATTGGGTGGTTGTTCTGCACGCTTGATAAATAGACTATCAATATCTAGAATTAAGTAGAATATACTTATAAGTAGAATATCAAAATCTACTGCGGTGGCAGATCTTTTTCCTATTTAGCACCCAAACTCTGGAACAATTTACCTAATACTGTTCGTGAAGCAGGCATAATCTGTCAGTTTAAATCTAGATTAAAAACACTTTACTTTCTCTTTACTCTGTACTCGTTACATCATAAAAAGAATGGCATCTACGCTAATATTAGTCTGTCTCTCTTTTATTTTGTTTCTCACTCCGTATCCAGATCAGATGGTGTATCAGCATAAAGAGATGTGCTGCGTCTGAAATCGCTTACTTCCCTACTATATAGCACGTGAAAAACAGTATGCGAGGCGAGTACTATTTCCAAAATCATAGCATTCGAAAATCAGTAGGCGAGAAGTACCTGGATGACCTACTGCTTCCGGCCGAATTCTATAGTAGGCATTCCATGGACACTTTCCTATCCCATGAGGCTCCGGGAGAGGAGGCGTCATATTAAAAAAATGGTGGAAAGTTGAGACGTGGCTCAAAACGTTGTTTATTGTGATTAAATTACACTTGTTTAACACAATCTAAATAAACGGATGACTTATTGAAATTTGCGCTGTTGTGACGACACATGACACATGACAACATCAATTTGGCGGATGAAGTACGTCCGAATTTCATTCATACTACCCAAAATTTATACTATATAGAACGTACTGTTTTAACGATCGGGTAGTACATTCAATTTTAAATGTAGTACCCTAAATATGCAGTATGCGATTTCGGACGCAGCAATGGTCTTCATCAGAGTCCAGAACACCTAGACGAGCTAGATGGACAGATCACTGGAACCAAATGCACACATACACACTAGAAGTCCTTTGCACAATCTAACATGCACTTAAAATTTAACTGTGCTGGGCGTCTGGCCAGAGGAGAACTGGCCCCAACTAAGTCTGGTTTCTCCCAAGGTATTTTTTTCGCCACTCTCACGGATGGGGTTTTGGTTCCTTGCCGCTGTCGCCTTTGGCTTGATTATTTGGGGGCACCCAATTTTTTGTGATTATCGTCGTTTTGATTACAGAGGTTGTCTCTGCATTTGATAAATAAATAGTTTAATCTCGTCATTATACAGTACATCACTCTGTTCTCCTATTTGATAATGTTCAGTGCTTTGCTACAATATGTATTGTTAAAAGCGCTATATAAATAAAAAGTGATTGATTGATTGATTAATTGAAGAACCTTGGTGAGACAACAACTCTGTGACTGTTCTTGAATGGCCCAGCAATGGCCCTGGCTTAAACTCAATTGAGCATCTCTGGAGAGACTAAAAATGGCTGTCCACCAACATTTACCATCCAACTGAACCAGAACCAGTTACTGGACCATTACCAGAACTGGAGAGGATCTGCAAGGAGAAATGGCAGAGGATCCCCAAATCCAAGTGTGAAAAACTTGCATCTTTGCCAAAAAGACTCATAGCTGTATTCAATGAAAAGGGTGCTTCTACTAAATACTGAGCAAAGGGTCTGAATACTTTGGACCATGTGATATTTCAGTTTTTCTTTTTTGATAAATCTGCAAAAATGTCAACAATTCTCTGTTCAATTCTTCTCTCAATATGGGGTGCTGTGTGTACATTAATGAGGAAAAAAATAACAAATGATTTTAGCAAATGGCTGCAATATAACAAAGAGTGAAAAATTTAAGGGGGTCTGAATATTTTTCGTACCCACTTTATATCTTTACAAAAACAACAAAACTGCAAATTTAAATTTAAAAAAGTTTTAAATAATTTTAAAATATACAAATTAAACTAATTAAAAAAATCACTGCATATAGCACTACACATATAGCAGAATAGCAAATTGCAATTAGGGATCTAACCTTCTCAATGACTTTGTTGCCACCAAATCGGGTGACAAACTCAGCGGGGGAAGCCACAGTAAAGTCCCTCTGCAGGTCCATGCGTCTGCGATCCCTGCCCTGCTTCACAAGGTGAAGTCCTGACATGCTAGGCCTTAAGAAACACACACAATACCATCATAATTCACAATGCAGCCTGAGAAACACAATACAAACAGAAATACAAACAGATGAACACTATAACAATAAACGTGCTAGGAACTGACAGCATTGCTGATAATGGATTGGATTATTTGGAATTTAATTGTATTATTTTTGTTTGTTCATTTTTTTGCAATTAAATAAAAAATACAAAAGTCTATATTCACCATTTTATCCATGACTTCAGAAATGTACTAACTTTCATGAATTTCTGAAGCCTGCAAATCAACCCAGTAAATTCATCCCCCTTGATGGGCATATTTTTAAAAAACATTTTGAAAGGCTAAAATAAAAAAAGTGATTGATTGTCGAATAGATGGATGTCTTCAAAGGTACAGAAGAAAAAAACAGTTCACAATGGAATACTAGCACACTGCATGCTACACAGTACTGTATGCCACCTAAAACAGTCCTCATTCAGGAGAATGATACATGCTGCATATCAAACAGTAGAATGCTACGTGCATGTTAAATTTAGGCATCCAGTTATCATTTGGACACAACAGTTTTTGTATTTGCATTTCCAGTTTTTTTTTTTTATAAAAATGTCTTATCTTTTGGAAGTCTGATTCTTGAATCAAGACGGCAGATATTACTTCTGGTTCTGGTTCTTCTGGAAATGGAAGGTCAAGTGCATTGCATTGTGGGATACAGAATATCACACAATATTTCTGGGTTGGCACATGTGGGTCATTTGGTTATTCAAGACAGAGAAAATGCATACTTTGCATAACATACAGTACATACGGTATACTTCATAAATAGAATTAGTAGTGTAGTAGTATGCTATCCCTAACTTAGCCTTCACGTGTAACCTGACGTTACAGTATTGCATCATGTCGGAAGTGCTGGCACACACAAAGCGCTATTCAAAGGGGGAAGGACTGGAATGGCTCTCCTCCTCCCAGACGCCTCGATTTTTCTTCTCTTCCCTCCTCTCAGCCAAAAAGAATGTTTTGTACTTCCTTTGCACTTGCCCAACACAGCCCCTCCCCTCGACCAATAGAAGAACAATATGGGGAGGAGGGGCATATTGGCCCACTCAGGCAGTTTCAGCACTGCCACCCCATCCTATAAGACTTCTCTGAACAGCTCGTACGAGGACTAAGTTAAACACTGAGGCATGACGTATTATGTAAATTAAATCAACAGAGAATTAAATCAAAAACAGATATACACTAAGCAGCTGAATCTATTATTTCAGTAAATTTATATTCATGATGGAGCCATTAAACAGCAGATTTGCCAGTTTAATATCAGTTATCGGTCTTGCCTACATATGGTCTGGTTACTATACGGTGGACACATGTTCCCCATCCCCAACGGACACTTTTATTTAATCATAGACAATTAAATTAGGCTTTTTTCACAGTAGCAATAATGAGAAATCTGAAACTAACATGTTTAAACCCAACAACTTTATTATTGAAATAATTATTTTTATTTTATTTATTTATTTATTACAAAAAAGTGACAGAGCGCTATTCTATTATAGATCTGGCAATCGGAGATCAAAAAGAAATAAAATAAAATAAAATAAATTCTAGCAGAGCATAATAATTAATAAGATAGGAATATATTTACATAATTTTGTATTTAATGTTTAATGTATTTAATTTTTTTTAACCAAATATGATTAAATACGTTTCAATTAATTGTTTACTTTGAGAAGATATTATGTAAAATCAGGTTATCATAAATTAAAAAAAATATTACTTAAAATATTAAATATAAAAATGAAAAAAAAAAAAAAATCAAACTGGTTTAATTTAAGATTAAAAGCCAAAACATACTAAAGATATAGACATTTTAAAAACTAAAAGAATAACAAAAATACACAACAAAATAATTAAACTCTAAAAAAAAAGAATTAGAAAAACTAAGAAAAAGGAGACAAAGAAGGCTAATTCAAAATACCAGCAAAAGCTAAAATAGTATTGTCAATGACACTAAAATAACTGTCAAATATAAATTGTTTAAATGAAAATACAATTCACTTAATTAAATTAAAATATTAATATTAATAATTGGTAGTATCATAATAAACTATTAAATAAATGAATATGCGTTTATAAAAGACAAACATGCTTTAAAAATTTAATTCCAAATTGTAAAACATACATTTAAGAAATACTGATTAAAGTCATTAAGAAACGTTCTGCAGAGTGATAACAGCAGGAAATGTTCTGGACAGTGAACTGTGGTCCTGCAATTCTGTAAGAACTGAACATAAAACCTTTTGCCAAAAGTCTAGATCCTTAGCACGTCAAACAGCCTTGACACCCATTATGGCATTTCCGTGTAAGACCTCAGTGGGCACAGAGATGGAAAACACTGCCAAAGACTGGCAGTTCAACTGAAGTTACCCAAACACACAGAGAGGCGCTTGTGCACATTTTCACACAGCACAGTGATGAACCCAGATGAACCTCAAACAACCCAGTATCCTCAAGCCACCACTTTGCTGCTACATACCTCCTCAATCACACATTTGCAAAGAAATGTAATCATTTATTTAGACAACCAATGCTAGCAATATCTTGAAACCATTTTTTATTTCAAAGGCCACGTCCCTTATCTCGAGCACCAGGCAGAGAAAGCGTGATACAGACATGGTGAAAGTGGACATCCATGTCACAATAACAGCAAATGAGTGCACAAGCATCTCTGACCTCATATTGTGCAAGGGTCCGTCCAGGCTGTCGAAGCCCATCTCATAAGTGCTGTCTGAACTGACAGAAGAGGGGGAAAGGGAGCGCGGATTGTCCTCCATCTGCAGGTCCAGCTTCCCGGCGGTTTCATCTTCTGAGTTTTCCTCGGAAACAGAGCCCACGATGAAGTGAGAGTGCAGCGCAGCCACTGCTGGAAGCTTCTTCCCGCTGGAGTCCTGCTCTGCCATACTTAGGCCACGCTGGCAGGCTGCAAGCACTGCAATTAGTTAACAAAATTAGTTAAGATGAACTAACAATGAAAATATGTCTAAAGTCAATATGTTTTTTAATCTTAATTTTTTTAGGATCAATGTTTAACCATGTCTAACCATGTACCATGACCTAGCAATGAACATCTGTATTCAGCTTATTCAAAATTTTAATACTATAATTGTATATAAATAAAATTAAACACTGGTCAAAGTCATTTGGTATTACTTGAATCATACTATCTTGCTACTGTACATGTCTTTTGTTCCCCCAGCAAGGCATGATTTTATGGTGATGGTTGCTGTTCAAGAACATGATAAAGCATTTTCCAACATAAATTCTAGAATGTACCCAGTTTAATCAAGAACATGCATAAACTTTGTCTATCATAGCTGGTATTCAATAAATCACAATGATGCCTTGATAAAATTAATACATAGATTTGTATAAATAAATATGGAAATCAAGTACCATCGTGATACCAGCACTTTCAGAAAACTCTCTCATAGTGAATTTGATTTAATTAAAGTTGACATGAAATGAAAAATTATCTACCTATACATCACTAATTTATTACAGTCAACTGTAAATTCAAAAAAATCTGGTTCACTTAGATTTATGTGACAATACAGAAGAAAAGATCTGCAGCTGCCGATGCATTGCGACTTCAAGTAAAATGAAAGATTACTTTGCATCACATAAACATTATTTTTATGTCATTTGTTCTTTGGAAAAATATCACTATTTAAGTAAAAAATGTACTTAAGACATATTTTTGTTGTAGTAACTTTTGACTTGACCTGATAAACAAATGGTTTCTAAGTTTTTTAATCTAATATTTTTATTTTGCCTTTCTATCTTTTAAATAAATTATTTTACCTTGTTTTACCAAGATATTTACATGATGTGTTCTAAAATGTAGTTAGTATCAGCATTTTGGCATCTATTTGTACGTTACGTAGTATTGGCATGGAACCATAATAATATTTTTTTTTTTTGGTATGAGTTTTATGTTTCTGGACATGTCATATTTATTAGTCTTTAAAACATCACGGAAGTAAATATTGTTATTGTGTACCATGGTTCTATCATCTTTTCCAATCAATGTATCACCAGTTCTGCAACATTTGCGCTATTGTATCTTACGTTTGACTCCATGTGAACCTGTCTGATTACTGTACCTCGATTTAGCAACTCACCTGCAAAACTGACACTTGCAAAAATACAATCGCACCTCATCCTTCCTGATGAACCTGATCAACGAGTCTCACCATCGCGGACCCTCAACCAAATATGTGAAACTCTTTTTTAATAACCTAACACTTACGCGTAGATCTAATTTCTGCCATTAGTCCACAACCGGCCGGCGTGACAGTTATCATTTTTCCATTTTTTAAACTTTTAAACTGTCTGTCTTCACCTTTGGCTAGAAACAGTGGAATCGGTTCAACCTAGCATACATGCTAACTCATCATACCTTCAGAAACCCTCCTGTCATCTGATCTGCGAGGCTTCGCCAGCCAAAGTCGCTGTTGTATTGATGTTTCACAAAGCTGTCCAGTATGTACAGTGTCATATGCAGCCTTACAGTTAGCAGGCACTGGGTCAGGTAATACGCTTATGTACTCACCGTGCGAAAAGAGTCTGCAAGCAATTCTGAGGCGTGTAAACCAACGTTTTAATATTGACTGAATTCCCTCCTAATTGAAGCCCATCTCCGCTCCGGTGATGGCTAATAGGCTATATAGCAGCATAATGGTACAGGCGCTTGAGTTCCAGCCTCTTTGACAGCAGCATCACGGTGGTGTGATGTGAGGGGGGGTTACTTCTGGACGTCGTCCTTTGACCCCGCCGATGCAACTGCTCACGCTGTATCAACGGACCAATCGTATTGCGCGCCTCGGTCGGGGCGCGGTCACGCATGCAAATGAATTCGAAGGTGTGCCCAATGATTTGACGCTTCGTTAGACGCACGTGTTTTCTGTCATAGAAGGGTTATGTTGTTAGATATGTGCTTTTAGTTTTGCAAATCTAAAATATGCTTAAAATCTAAAATATGCTTAGGCCTAATGTAGGTTTATTTATTTATTTTTAGATAGCTCCATAATTAAGTATTCCTTACATTGAGCAGAGTGCCACTTGTAGGTGGGAAAGGGGCACTGAGTACAGGGAGTTCAGGGACCACTGCACCAACTGTGATTTGGAAGTTGTTACAATTTTCTTTTAACTTTTTTTTCTAGCAGTACATGAGACAAAACATACTTAGATGATATTATCAATACAAAACACATAAAACACATGTAGTTAGTTATGTGAAGTGTTGTGTTACAGTTGTGGTGAGTATATATTTATTATGCATTTCCTAATAGACAGACGTGTTCAGAATTGTTGGCACCCTTGATAAACATGATCAAAATGAATATGAATTATTTACAAAATTGGGGGAAATATCCTTATGAATAAATGTTTTTCTGTAATACACATTGGCCACAATTAATGAAAATATTTTATTCAGTCCTTTTTGAAACCTCAAGCTGCCAGGTTTAAAGCTCTAGTTTTTCTCTTATATTGCCTGGTCAGGTTAGAAAACAATTCTTCACCCAGAATGCCACCAGACCCTTTAGATTCCAAGCTCCATGTTGGTGCCTCTTCTCTTCAGTTCAGCTTACTCATTTTCAGGTCAGAGGTCTGGAACCATAGGTTTTGTGCGATTCATGTTTTTGTAATTTTTGAGGCTGATGTTTGGGTTACTGTACAGTTGGAAGATCCAAACATGGCCCATTGTAAGATTTTAAGATTGTAAGAGTCATTCACCTAATTATTATTATTTTTTTAATCTGTTTGTATTTATCCATGATGCATGCATTTAAACAAGATGTCCAGAACCCCCAGCAGAAATATTGGCCCACAACATCAAAAATACAGCAGTATATTACACTGTACACATGGGGTACTTTTTTTTATCTATTTTGTACTAAAAATCTATTTTTTAGTTTCATCTGACCATAGAAGCAAGTCCCATTTGAAGTTCCAGTACTGTTGGATAACTGCATATGCTGGAGTTTGTTTTTGGATGAGCTTGAGCTTTTTTCTTGAAACCCCCCAAAACAACATTTGGTAATGTAATGGCTGTTTGATTTATTTTTTATATATTTTAAGGTTTTCTAACCTAAACTTTTTTGTTAAATTTTCTAGCTGTGTTCCTCGGAGAGTGAATTTTTAGTTGACTAAACAACATTTTTTAGGCAGCAGGGTAACAAGATATTTCTAGTTGAAGCAACTTTTAGATTTTTTTTTTTTTTTACAGTGCACTCAAAGTCTCCTTACTCCTCACCATGCATTAGGACGATAGACACATATAATTTTTTAATATACAGCGGCTTCCAAAAAGGCACATTTAACTTTTTTTCTGTGGTATTAAACTTCTGTTAATATAGCTAATGGCAGCTGCCAAAAATGAGACTTACAATGTAATATAATTTATGAACGAATATAGCCCAATTTAAGTGAAGATGGATGCTGAACTCGGGGCGCTGCCACTGATTTTACTCAATATTTTACATTTGAGAAAACATTTATTTCATAATGACATAAAATAATTAATTGAGGCAAAAGTTGTTCAATCGCAGGTATATACCATGTTGTGTAGCTTGCAACCTAGCTACATTCTGCCTGAAGAACAAATGGTGCAACTGAATAAAACAGGTGCTGTGCTTCTGGTGCCGACTGCACAGCGGAGATCAACATTTGAGAACAATCTTTAAATACTTTTATTTATTTTTTATTTTATTGATAATCTTCATCGCTCAAAATTTGAATTGATTTAGCTATTTGGGTACATCACTGATATGTTTGAAAAAAAATATAATAAAATCCTAGGAATTTGAACAAAAACCCTTATTTTGTGGAAACAGTGATCAAAGTTAGAGAACAGTAAACAGATCTTTTGTTGTATAGATTACAACAACAATTTTAGAGGGCTACAGAATAGTGCAGGGTCCACTTTTGTCACTAAGGATTTTCCAGTGATTTTCAGTTGTGTTTAGATGAGGAATATGGCCCAGCCATTTCGTTACTTCATAATAATATTTGCATGGAAAGTGCAGACTGGCTGGGAGATACACTTTGCATTCACACTGCCATGTAGCAGTGTAGCCCAACAGCCAAACATCCTTCAAAGTATGTCACTTCCTCCTCCACCTTTCACTAACTTTACACAGTCGGGGTTCAGTCTTTCCTCAGTCTGACACTGAACAAAAATGTTTCCCATCAGAGCCAAATAAATTAAACTTGTTCTCATAACTAAAGTAAACTTTGGTCCAGTTCTCCTCTGTCGACACAACCTGCTCCTCAGCAGAGGTGAGCTTAGACTTTTGATTCTTTCTGCACTTTCAGTCCAACTTAGCTTAAACGTGCTGAGACAGATCCATCCTGTTCTTTGGTGAACTGGCAAGCAATTCCAGCTGCAGTGATGAACCAGTTCCCCACTGAGAGTCTCTGGATTATCCTGTAGTGGATGACCAGCCTTTTTGGGGTACTTGAATAATTTAGTGTCATTGCAGCTGTCTAGAAATCACAGATTTGGGACGACAAACGTCTAGGTTACGAATGTAACCCACGTCCCCTGAAGGAGGGAACGGAGACGTTACATATGGGAACTCGCCAGAGAGACCAATTGCCTATGAGCTTTATACAAAAG
>JAUCMS010000095.1:20111518-20137225 GCA_032357445.1 Enteromius radiatus | reverse complement strand
TTTGTGTGAATAATTTTGTCTAAACATGCTTGAAAAATTATTTAATGAAGTGAAAAAAAATCTATATGCTTTTATTTATATATTAAATTGTTTTTGTCCTTCTTTGACCCAATCTTTCAGTCTAAAACTATGAAAATATTAATTATTGTGAATTTAGGACTATAATGATCCACACAAATAATTCAACATAGATTTCATAGATTTATTTGTGGTGTTAACATTTTCAAAAACGCATCCTTGTCACAATTTCCCCCAAATTAAACATTTACCTCCTAATTTTTTAAATGGTGTGTATTTGTTTACCAAGAAAACTTTTCAGAATACAACATACAACATACTATTGCATGACCCTGGCATCTCTATTAGTGTGATTATACGTTTATCTCAGAAATAATAACATAATACTCTCAACGCAAACTCCTTTGCAGTATTATCTATTAATATTAAAATCATTTTTCATGCTGAGTTTTCACAGCTATTACAGTACACATCACAGCCAAACTGTGTTTAGCATCACTTTGGTTTGAGGTTTCATTTTCCCATGCTCTTTTCAAATCCTCTAAAAGTGTTGCGCTTTTCATTTAACAAAAGCAACTCCAAATATGACAAGCCTTTTGCTAATACCTGCCCATCTTGCGTAGCAATGTTCCAGCTGACAATCAGTCACAACAATGTGATAGAATGGATGCCTAACCTTAACTATCCAGAGTACAAAGACACCGCCTTGAAACCCAACATTGCTTTTAACGACACATACCACTTCAATTAGCAAAAGGGTGGATAAAAGGTACTTTGCCCTTGAATAGAGCCAAAGTTGTATGTTTTTGTGTGTCTTGTCATACGATGGGATTACTCTCTCTGTGAATGAAGGGAGCGACGGTCGGAGCAGGTGGAAAACAACAATGCAACCCTGCCACATCTGTAGCCCTCCAGGCTCGGAGACTTATCGTGCCAACAGATAATAGCGCCAGTTCACACACACAAAGACAGTACAGACGTACGGGAAATGAGAGAAACGCCTGGAAGATAAACACAGCTTCTCTCTCGCTCCTCTCCAGCTCACAGAGCTTCCCTTGTTCGGCGCAGCGAGAGACAATGAGCCGACAATTAGCAAAGGCCTCTCGTCACTGACAGAGCATAAAAGGGCACTCCCTGAAAACCCACTGATTAAACAATCCTAATGCACTCTGTGTTGGTGACTCTATTTGCCTTTCAGCCGTGCTGAGACTGATGTGGCCTTCGCAGACTGTGAGACACTTGAGAGTGTCAGAGGGAGAGGCAGAGAGGCCTGCAGTTGGCTTTTGTTGGGCGCTGTTTGTGAGTGAGAGTTGTGCTCAGGTTTGCTTCTCTTTCTATTAGGATTCGTACTGGCTTTAGTGTTCGCTTTACTGTCTGGGCTTTTGAATGCTTGCTATGGCTTGATCTTCAAACCAAGTTTTGATGGGTTACAAAGTTGTGGAGATCTTGGTTCTGTTGCCAGTAGGCATATAGGCACACACACACAAACATGAACTCGTTGGTTTTTTATGGTGTATGGGGACTTTCTATAGGCATAATGATATTTATACTATACAAACTGTATTTCCTATTGCCGCACACCAGCATTATAACCAAAGTTATCTGATAGCCGCTTCTTCATCGTGATTTCATCTGCATTGCATAACTCACTTGGCATGTATGTGCTAGTGTCCAGTGTCCTGGAACAGGAAGAGAGTTTACTGATAAGCCTTTTTAATTACGGGGACACCAAAAGTGTCCTCATAAATCACCTTCATGTTGTAATGGCATACCCATGTCATTATACAAATTTGCGTCCTCATAAACAACATAAATATGCACACACACACCACACAGGTATCTGTACAAGCATGCATTTTCTGTTTTATTTATAAGCTTGTTTACTAATAGGGACCAAAAAAGTCCAATGTCACTTTACTGGTACAGTCTTTGTGGGGACAGTTTGTCTCCATAAAGTAAGAATTTGTGGTTTATGAGGACTTTACATATAGTCGTATTAGATTTTAAATTGTACAAACTGTATTTTATTGTACAGAAAACTATGCATTTTTAGATTTTCAAACATGTGTGTTTTTAAGCCTTCTGAATTACCATAAACCACCATTGTATTGTTATACCCATGTCATTATACAAATTTGTGTCCTTCCTGTATGATTCTCTTGCTTTTCCGCTCTATTCTGACAAAATCTAAGCACTGAAATTGACAGTAAGTCTTCCATATGATGCTCTTAACAAAAATTTGAATCCCTGCATGGTGTTCACTTAAGTGGACAATTCATAACAATCATAACAGCATTTTTACACCTCTGATCTTCATATCACTTCAGATGACTCAGTGTTCATTATCATTTATTTACTTAAAATATTTAGAACTTCTTTGCATTTGAAAAGCACAACATTTTTTGATTTTGTGGATTATAACAAGCGTGTGTTATCTTCACGGGTACGGTGATATTTAGCTTTGACAAATGAGGATGGGATTACTGGGGATTGACTCAGGTACAGGAGGTAGTTTGGATAATCTGATGAGATCATCTGCGTTGTTTGACCTGCTTGTCACAGGTGACTTTACAAGGGTCTACAGCTTTAAACACCCACTCAATCTGCCTCAATTACACAACTGCTCTGTTGCTGCTTTTCTTGAAAGTTTGGTATAAAGCAGTTGGCTTGATATTTTGTTACCAAATACAATATGAGACTAGTGTATTTGGCCTAATACAGTCCAAGTTAAATTTGAATGAATTTTGAACATGAATTTTCATCCATCCATCCATCCTTTTATTTATTTATTTATTATTTTTTTTAAAGGAAGCAAAAATCTGTGTTACAGAGAGGCAGTTACAATGTAAGTGAATGGAATTTGCAACTTGTTGCTATGACAACGAAGCATAAAGCCATCGTAAATATAACAAGCAACTTATAATAATGTGTAGTTGTGTATTTTTTTATGAAATTATATGCTTCACATTAATTTTTAAATCTTTCAAAATGTGTTCCAATTTACTTTTATTTTTTATTGTAAGTGCCTTTCCTAAACCTTAATATTTGCTTTTTAAGGAATACATCAGATAAGATGTGGTGTTATTTTAATATAAGTTTTAGTTTTAATATTAGTTTAATTGCAGTTATGTGCTTTTGTCATTTCTTAGTTCTTTTGTTTTAAATATTACTACCCAAGTTTAAGTTATTTTAATTTTAGATTTATTTTCTGTTTATTTCCAATAAATAGTATTTCAAATTACTTAAGTTATAATATAATATAGTTCATATTCTAATAATATAATTCTAATTTTATTTTGGTTTACGTTTTAATCCAATATTTACATTTAATTTTATTTCAGAATTATTTAGAATAACAAAGATGTTAGCTAATAATAACCCTGACAAGTTGCAGTAAGGAACATTATACCACAAAATACTGAACTAGTCTTGAACCCAAAATATTCCTTGAAGACAAAATATCATCTGATTCTTCATGATTAAGGTAAGCTGTTGCCTACCGGATAAGAAAAGTGAGTTCCCTCCTCTCAATGTCTCAGCAATCACTGAGATAAGAAGAAAAGTTTTAATCAGCATCAAAAGCAAGTAAACAACAAATCCTCTAAAACCCAGACAGATCAAACTTTGATGGATGTTAAACTGTCTTTCAGACTAATTAGTGTTTAACTAGGCTGTTAAGATGTATTTGGTGGTGGAGGATGGGAGGTGTTGGTTGTCGCAGAACCGAACATCCATCATTCCCGAAAGCACTTGAGCGTGTTTGTGCGTGCTCGCGCGAGTTACCAGGTTTTCTCTTTGCACACTGGCGTCACAGAGCCGAAACAAGAGGCATGACACAAAGTAAGCAAACACACAATCTCACCTTTCATCTTCAGCCGTGCACATCAACAACAATTGTCACAACACAGAGGCCCACTGGCTTAAGCAGTTCACCTTAACACCCTGAACACGAACACACAGAGGCGCAGACACACGACTCTACGTGTTTAACTTGTGTTGAGAGAAAGACTATAACAGGGTGAGATGTCTGGACTGTCAGTCATTCATGCCCTGCAGAGATGCAGAGGTTATCTGATAGTCGCTCCTAGTGAAAGCATAACTCGCTTCTTCAGCGTGATTTCATCTGCACTGCATAACTCACATTCAGTGTCCAGTGCTGTAGTTCAGACTACAGCCTCCTGTCCTGCAACTGCAAGAGAGCCTGCAGCAAATGCTTACTGATATATATCAGCCTCTCTGTCGCTCTCATTCCAGCGGTATGTTTGTGAGTCATTGTACATCTGGAGCCTGTATGCAGGGTCGGCAGGCCCTCTTTTATCTGTAGGGCTGATTGTGTCTTATCTTATCAAAGAGGCTAAGAGCAGGCCCTCTATCAGTCATGAATTACGAACGTGAAAGGAGAGCTGCGTATCAGGGAGGAGAAGTCGGCTTTAGAGGTTTTTCAAACTCACCTTTTTCTCAGTTAAACTCTCTTAAAAATAGGTTTATTATTGGCAACAATTGTTCCACAAAGAGCATTTACCATCCATGGAAACTTCTGATTACGCAAAAGATGATGATGAAAAGAAAAAGTCTCCCTGATGATTTACAATTGAGACAATTGGCTACTGCTAACACATTTTGATGTATAAACCTAAACAAAAAAAGTGTTTGAGTTTACATGAAATATATTACAAAATGTAACCAGTGTAATGGATATAGAGAACAGTTTTGCTTAACCAGGACCTGTGGAAGCCCATGTGGAGAAACCTTCTTTCATCACGAAGAACCTTTTGTGAAACAGAGAGGTTCTTCAAATGTTAAAGGTTCTTTATGGAACCATTTAGACAAAAAGACTCTTCTATGGCATTGTGAAGACTAGACAGCAATTTAATATAATGACCGTACACACCTTAATTACTTATTAATATTTTTAAAACACATTTTCTAGGTATTTTATAAATATCACAAAAATATTTATTCATAAAAAGCATTAAGGTTGAATTAATTTATTCATTTTATTTTTTATTATTATTTTATATATACAACACATGACTGCATGTCTTGCAATAAAAAAACACAATTTCCTGTTTGATGATAGATAATTTAAAAAAAAATAAACACAACAGAAAGCACAAGAAAAAAGTGACCCCTAAATGATCTGAACTGAAGGTCCAGAATCTATACCATGCCAAAATTTCCCTGGCAGGCCAGAGTTTATGTCCTCACCTTGAGGGGATCACACACAGTGGCTAGTTGAGATCTGTGTCAGATGGGAGCAGCTTGCATTAAGCTGTTAGGCCATAAGCTGTGGCTCATCTCTCAGATAAGAGCCTTCTTAAGCCAGGGATGAGGCAATAAATCCTTTAGTTTGACTTCATGCACCAGCTTTAGGTGATCACACAGTAACTGTGGTCAGATAAGCCGCAGGTATCTAAGAAATGTGAAATGGAAGATCCTTTTGTGAAATAGAAAGGTTCTTCAAATGTTAAAGGTTCTTTAAGCAACCATTCAGACAAAAAGGTTCTTCTATGGCATCGTGAAGCACCTTTTTTTAAGAGCGCAATGCAAAAGTAAAAAAAACAAAGAGTTAAAAATCAAGTTTACAATTTGCCAGTTTGAGAAGTTTATAGAAATGTACTCCTTGTTTAATGCTCATTTCATATGGTTTTAAAAATCGTTGTTGAATTATTGTCAAGAAATGTTCAAATCGAATGACTCTAAAGTTGTTATTTGTATGAACAACAACATATTTTGTAATACCTTTAATATAATGACCGTACACATCTTAATGACTTATTATAGTTTTTAAAACAAATTTAATCAATTAAATTTGGTCACGTGCCTGCTTCTAACCTTGAAAACAATTGCCTTCTTAGTTTGATACACGTTTTACACAATTTTCAGAAGAGCATTTTTGCATTTTTAAGGTTATACACTGCTTATGAGGTTATATGGCAGAGTACAATAAACAAATTACCTTGCGTGTCATAATGGGAGGGTTTTGCCATATTAAAGGAGTAGAGAGCTTTGAGTTAGCATAATGAGCTTGACTAGCCTAGCAACGGCTTATCTTCAAACAAAGTTGGCCTGATGAACTTCTGTGGCTTTCTTTAGACAAATAATCACCTTTTGCCTGATGCTTGATCCGTTTTGGTGCAGTCTTTCTTTAATCCCTGCTTCAGTGCCTGCATGCCTCAAAAGAAACACTTAAGGAGCTAACACTTTATCTGCTGCAATACAGAGTACTTCCTGTAGGTTGAAGGAGAACTGAGGTATTGAGTCAGTATTCTCATGTAATCCTTAGATTACCAAACCCACTTTTCTCTAACCACGTACAAAATGAGTCAAAACAATTAGTGTCACTGGCGGCAGTCAATTACCAAACACAATTTAAACTAGAGAAATGACTATTCAGTGTTTTTCTCCCTGATGATTTACAAACGCTGTTTTTGCTGAAACAATTGACTACTGCTAACACTGTTTGATGTGTAAACCTAAACAAAAAAAAAAAGTGTTTGAATTTACATGAAATATTTTACAAAATGTAACCAGTAGATAACAGTTTTGCTTAACTCGGACCTGTGTGGTTTATGTGGTCGTGTATAGGTTTAACGTCATTCTCATTATATGCCTATATAAAAAAATAATAAAATATTCAGAAAGTAGAAATCTTGGCAGCTGAGTCTTTACAAAGCTATACACTAACAATAAAATCCAACCCAGGCTCATTAGAAAAACATGCCTGTGGTGATATTCCCCTTAGATTTATATTACGTGGCTTCCATTTACTTGCATTACGTATTAAATGTCTATTGAATGGCATTAAAAAACATTTTCTGTTTTTGCCTAAACAGATGAATACGAATGCTGCAACAGTTGTATGTATGTAAGTTCAGAAATGAAATGTGAGGTTGCTCTTGTAAAACGCTGAGCCTAGCCAATATTACTAACACACGTGCTGATTTTTAATCTATTAAAATTTTTTAATTTTTAATTTTTACCATATCTCTACTCCTTAACCTAACCTTACCCATGAGTAATGCCTAAAATCATATTTAATGATAGATGACTGACACTAATGTATAAGCACCAAACACTGATTGTAAGCCTATACTTCACGAAAACTATAAACTGGTTATTCAAATCTGATTGGCTTATCACAATTTTGTTCCATGGTCAACACCAGGGACACGTCGAACGCAACAAATGTTATTTTAGCTTGCTTCTACTCTTCAAGCTCTTTAATTGTGACTCTTACACAGTAAGAGTAATGTCCATATGTACATATCCCAAATGTACAGTGCTGTAGACTACTAGTTGAGCTATGAAGTTTGCTATGGTAAACGTGTTTTGAGGTCATAACAGAATTGTACATAACATCTGTATTATTCAATAATCCTGTAATCATAATTAGTTTAAAAAGAAATCAAAGTTGTTGGTGTTGTCACAAGTGTTCATTGCAGCTGGAGTTTAGCAAAAATGTATGTATTTTCTGTTTTTGCATTGAGCAATGCTATAGTGACACAAAAAATGCTTTATGACTAAAATGTCATGTTTTTAAAGCCATGTAACCATATTTTGAGTAAGCTTACAAAGAACAACTTCTATGAACTTATTTAGCTGTGAGGAATGCAAGGCACTCCAGAATGAGGCTCCGGTTGGGTCTGTTTGCCCCCTCTATTCTCATTATTTACCCCATCATCTCTCAAGCATTCCACTGGATATGACAGTCCATCCAAGTGCAGGACTTACAGAGGCTCCAGCAGCCATAGAGCTAATGAGCACAGCCCTCATACAATAATTTCACACAGCAATCACAGTCT
Source organism: Enteromius radiatus (assembly GCA_032357445.1). Lineage (NCBI taxonomy): Eukaryota > Metazoa > Chordata > Actinopteri > Cypriniformes > Cyprinidae > Enteromius > Enteromius radiatus. The sequence continues at coordinate 20,129,402 of JAUCMS010000095.1, read as the reverse complement.
AACAGAGAACGAGATTATGTGGGAAATGAGCTGGTGATTTTTAAAAAAAAAAACGGTTACATTATCAACACTGATTTTGAGGTTAAAGTAATATTCCATGTTCAAATTATTAATTAGTATTTGTGCCATAATATTAATTCAGACAAAAATAATTTTGCACTTGTGGTACTTAAATATAGGTCAGTTTTGGTACTGTGTTTTAAATAGTCAAGGCATGCACCAAACATGCTGGCATTGGCACCATGCCTGTTCTTATACAAAACACTTGTGATTCACAACTACTTATAATGCACTTGTGTTTGTGTAGCATAAAGTTTGAGTGCATAATAGGAAAACGCAGTGTTTCCAATGCCCTGCAGAAATAAACTGCTGCAAAAGTGTCATGCAAAATCTAACCAGCCAACACAGTCTCACGACCAATTTCATACATATTCGTACGAGGTGCCAAATTTGTGTCAATTCGTACTAATTCGTATGACCTCACTCGTACGATTTCTCTAAAACCACGTGATGGGTAGGTTTAGGGACGGGGTTATGTTTAGGTCATTCGTACAAATTCATACGAATTGGCATCTCGTAAAATACGTACGATTTAGAATAATTATATTAATAATTAGAATTGGTTGCACACTTTTCTTCCTATAAGTGCAGCGATGCAACATGAAACCAGTTATTTTGTTTCAAGGAAAGACAGCTAATAAAAAGGTTGCTTTAGGAAGGCAACCTATCTTTTAATTAAGTGTATTCTTTCTATTAGTGCATTTATTAATGATCTTTTACAATTTCCTAATTTTTCATAAACCCCTTTAAATTTGGTTGATATGGTACCTACATAATTGTGGTAATATGCTCAAGTCACATACTGACTTCATCATTCAGCACTTGAATCACAACAATGTTTACAATTAAATGTCATTTATTTTTAATAATTGTAACAATAACCAGTTTATTTGCTCTTTTGCAAAGTATGCTACTACTCACAGCAAATAAAATCTACTTTAAAACAAAGTAATTGCATCATTTATTCTGCCGCAATGCACTCTGGGAGTCAGTATACTAAGTCCTTAATACCTTCATAAGTAAATGATGAAGTACTCTACTGTTCTTTTTTAGTTACTATAACTCTTGAGAAGGTAAACTATACTAACTATAAGCATTCTTATAGTTACTCTCCCTTACTTTAAGGGACATACTTTCCCTATTTCACTTTAATTAGTTTTTTAAAGGCACTCGTTTTGCAAGCTATTTTTTAAGTAAGCTCAACTAATTTGATTTTACAGTGTAGACAAAAATATAGTCAAGTTGAGAGTAAAAGTATATGTTATACTCAGAAAAACTACAAAGCAGCCAAAACAATACTTAAATACAGTACATAACATCTGTCTTGTGGTTAAACTGAACATTTTAATGCTTATTTTCATTGTATGTGCTTCACTGTAACAATAAGTGGATTTTGTTTGTTTTTGTGGTAATCAACAATATTTTGTCGCTTTAGCTTAATTACACTAGAGAATTTCTTTAAGCTGTAAATTGTGCCTTTTTCTCTCTGTGTGTAAATAAAGTCTCTGTGGACTTCAGATTACCTGAAACTCTCTCAGCTCAGTATCTTGAAGCATACCTCCACTCTTCCTTCACCCTCTCCCCCTTTAGCTCCCTTGCTCTTTAAAATGTTACTTTAACATTAGCATCACAACACTGCAATAATGGATCCACATGGAGACAGTCTCTCCTCTGTCACGCAATCAGCAGTAAGGTTCAGTGGCAGGCTATTGTGAGTCAGGTTTATTTTATATGGAACACATGTCCATTAATGACAGACACAGAGCACGCGTGGTTTGGCTGCCCACAATATTGTGGGAATGATTACAGGGGACTGGGGGAGGGTGCCTTGACATTAGCGTTGCTTTTGATCATGCTGTTCACCAAGGTGGCGCTGAGGAAACTCAGAACCGATGCTGGCAAAAGTTTAGATGCTAAAAGGTTCCCACACATGGCAAAGGGAAATGGAGGCTCTTGTGTGAACCCCCAGTACAATAATTGCAGTAGGTGGGTTCCTTGGCACAAAAATGAATTGTGACAATGTGATGGCAAGCAAAACAGTTGTTTTTGAGCAGCGCTGCAGAAACATTTGGTCGTTTTGTAAGGTTAGATTGCAGCTTTTGTTTAAGAGGTTAGATAAAGGTAAACCTGAGTTCCCAAGTAAAGTTACTTCCCCTAGAATCAGGAAAAAGCAGCTTTAATGCATTTCAGTTTGCTCAGATTGAACTGGGTCTATGTGCCTTCTTCAAGGGCATCGGGGTTATGAACCAGGTTAATGATCTCAGTAATTGTCCTCGTCCTGGAGCACTTTTGCCTGGGATTGACGGCAACATTTGAATTATCTAGTCTAAAATCATATTCATCAAGAACAGAAGGCTTTTTTGAAGGCTTTCTCTTTGGACTAAATCTCCAGCAAATAGCAAATATGAACGTCTGGGAAAAGAAGAAATCTTTAAGAAATCTGGTTCAAAGCCCAAATGCCAAAATATTAGAAAGGTATCCTCTGTACTCATGTTAGTTTCATACATTAGAACAAAGTAAAAACTTTTTTTTGTTTTGTTTTTTTTAAATGACTGGCCCCTATTTTGATTACTCTAAAATAACCGTCAGGTTAAAGGTAATACAATATCTTCCATCAAGTTAAATACAATAATTTCCATACAATTGTGTATATCATAATTTCAAACATATTTAAACAACTAGATCTTTTAAAGAAATAGCTGATAAAAATTACTTCCTTAATATTTGTTACACCACAATGAAACAAATATTAGTAATATTGAGCAAACTGGGACACAATATTATTTTAATTACATTTTTGACTTTAAGACTCTAAACACACACACATATATATCATAACTCCTTTTTGAAATATATAACTTGTAAAGTGACATATCTATACCCTGAAAATCCCATGTTTCTAGAAAAAAAAGTTTGTTTGTCAGGATAGCTTCCCTTATGTTGCTGGTTCATTAAACAGATAATACGGACTGTTTCCATGTTTAATCAAGGGTGTTACTTGAAGACATTTCACATAAACTCTGGTAAACTTTTAGTCTTAAGGAAAACAAGACGTTTTAAACTTTCCAAACAGAGTGAAGTATAGTATTTGTTTAGCATACTTACAACAGTGACTCCACTGAACACAGACACTCTAACCTCAACCAAACACAATGTTTGAATCTAGCACGTCTGAAAATCCAAGCAGCGCTGACAATCTTTGAATCATGTAGAAGACTAAAAATAAAACTCAATTTCTAATTGCAGTTTACTTCACTAAAACTTACTGCCATCCATGTTGATTGGTGCTTCCTACAAAATCTTTCTTATACAGAAACAACATACGCTACTATAACTGTTGAAACTGACTTGTAGCCTATCTCTTAACTGCTGTATTAATTCGCAGAATACCTGTTCCAGTTTCCCTCTTAACACAAATAGCATTCATTCGGTGCCACTTAACATTGTGTAAAATATTGAACCCGGAACGGATGTGATTTATAGTTGCATTGTGTGCATTTAGCCTACAATTTATGAAAGTATTATAGTTCCTTATTCTATTGATCGTATCTCGTTGTAGTGTGGGTCTTGTAAAGACATGCTGAGCGTAGGTTTACACTGCTCCAAAAACACTAACGCCTCTCAAAAAGAAGATAGGTGTATACATTACATTGTTTACCAGCAGAGGGCGATGTGAACTTGAAAGGGCAATGACGGAAACTTCAGTCAGAGTGACAGATCACGCATCAACCGTACAACGTATCAAGCACAATGATTTACAGTCATCAAAGACATTAAAGGTCTCTTCTTAAAACTAAATAAATCACACTGCAACATACTGACTTTCCCTAGGTGGTTATCAGTAAAATTCATTAGCTTACAGCCTGCTTCTTCAATTTGTAGGGTCTGCTAAATGCAACAGAGACCACAAACTATTCAAAGTTTACGTTTAGGCCTACCATAAATGTTCTGTCATTTAATTCAAGGAATTATTTTTTGTGAAATCGTCCAATTGTCTGTCTTAGCACAGTCAACTAGGCCTGTAGGCTATGCTATATATGTTAGCCTATGTACATGTAAATAAAGCTTTTCTAAATAAATATGGCAGTCGCACTATTTTGATTTGTCAAAACCGTTCGATAGGCTATAGCCTACATCAGATTAAAGAAAGAAAAGAAGAAGAAGAAAAGAAAAACCGGCCACAAACCTGTACTTTAGCCTATATAGAAATATCAGTTGCCTAATAATAATAAAATAAATTAATTTTGTACCACTGAGACAGCGTTTTTATAATTACTAGCATTAAAAAAATAATGTAGGCCTGTTTCAAATAGCTTACTACTAGGAAGTTTTTGTTTAAAGGGCTCGAAGGGATAGACATGCACTCATTCTTCGATTGTTTGGGACTCTCTCTGAGGCGACTATTGGAGCCAAGTGATCAGTCATTGACTAATTGTTTTAGACAAACATTTTTTTCTCCATGAGAGTACAAGGTCGAGAATTTGGCTCTGTTAATTGGATGTAACAGAATTTAACAATAGGCTCTCAATAAAACGAGTTTTGTGATTATGCTTTTAGAAGGAGAAGAAAAGAAGCGAGGGGGCTCTCTAATTACCAGCCCGGGCTCTGGAGAATCCCGTCAGCCATTGTGCGCGGGTGTGCAGAGGCTGTGTGGCCGGCAGGCAGGCGACAGGCGCCGGATTGTGGACAAAGGACTGTCTGCTGTTGAGGCTGTGAGGCGTCCCTGCCGCGGCGATTAACCCTTCCACCAGGACGGTGACACTTTAGTCGACTCTCTCTTTCTCTCTCTATCCTCCCCCACCCGGTGCATAATGGTACAGTTCAAGATTAGTAGCCTATATTAATGCGCACTTAAGAAAAGTCCCGCGCAGAACAAACAAGAGCAAGTCGGTAAAAATAGCTCAGCCTAACACAATGTGCTTTTTGAAGTTGTTGAGCGAATTATGGTGAAGGCAGATGGAAAGTTTTTGAAGATACTGCCAACCTCCCTATATGTTTCAGACATCATTAATTGTGATCAGACATTAATTATGGCTAATAGTTTGACTTTCGTTATGAAAAATTTTCAAACAGCATAATTGTAAACGATTATGCTATTAGATATCGCATTTATTCGTCAGAACCACCGTGCTTGATGAATAATCTAGCCAAATCCCTGTGATCAACAGATGGCGCAGCTACATCAGCTTTCGCTGAAGGTAACTGCAGAAAGCGCACATGCAGTATAATACATAACTTTACAAGCTATTTTATAGGCTGTATTAATTGTTTAGATTAAATGAAATTGTGTAGTTGATCTTAATTCACAAATGTTTTAATCCCGGATCAGGTGCAAAAAAGCTGCAAGGTTATTGCATCTAAATCATTTCAGTAAATCTGATCAGTTTGCCAATGGGGGATCTAATTAAGAAAGCTTGTAGAATTCCAAATAGGCATACATAGGAAAATGTATAACCCTATATTTATATAGCCTACATATATATAAAAGAAAAAAATACAAAAGACTAAATGAACACTTTCGTTTTATTGAAACTGAGAGAATGCAACAAAATCGCTCAATTACCCGAAAATCCAGCACCGAGATGTTTAAACCGATAAGTTCTCATAAGAGAAACTACACAATGACCTTCTCAATGCATGATTAGAAAGAAACCTGAGTTGTCCCTGCCTATGGACCATCATTAAACATCTTTTGTTGAATTTAGCTACAAATGAAATAGCTTTCAAACGTATCACCGGAGATTTACAGTGGCTTTTCCTTTACGTATCTGGCAGGATATCACAAACATAACACATTCGGTTTCCTGCTATCAAGCGCTAGATAATATTCATATTTGTAAATGGGAAAATATATATAAATGTAACAAATCGAGACCTAACTATATTTACACACCAATGTACAGGTTTGAATAAATTAAAATCCGTCTCCTTAAGTTCATTAACCTTATTTACATGTGTTTTACTTTTATTATTATAAATAATTAGAAAAACGGTTCCCAGACACAAGCAACTTGAACGTTGCGCATCCTTAGATGTTGTCGGAGACTGTTGCGTTTGCAGTCCTTTTTCAAAATACACTGAAAAACGTGGGTCTAGAATTGTTTGGATAGCCTATTACATGATGGCCAGATTCAAAGAGAAAAAAAGAACAGTCCAGAGATTTGGGGGTGAATGAAATTAGCGTGCCTTGTTGATCCGAAAAGTGGGTGTAACATATGCTACAGTTCTCTTCTAAATCCAGGTATGATGAGGGATGTTTCAATGTCCGAGCCATCACTTCAACCATCAAACGGTGACCTTTCTTCACTCAAGCATAGTTATGCAATTAGAAAGAGCGAACGGCTGTGTTCGTGGGGTCACTTTGGTGAATCGCTACGGGGTGACACGTCTCTGTGTTTCTCCAGTCCGCTGACTAATCTTTGTATGTTCTGCAGTTCGTTAACGGAATCCGTTCCTGAAGATTTGGGAGACCCCTTATTCTGTCCGCTTCCGGTTTTATGGCTGTGGTGTTCAGATATGGGACTGCTTTCCCTGCTGCCTGATTTCGAGGACTCCGACTCGGCGCTCAGGGCGCTCGGTACGCCGGTGGTGAGCAGACCGGAGCTATGAGGGATAGACACGGGGATCTGATAGGGGTTGAATCGTAGCCTCGGCCGCGCGCTGCTGAGAAAGGGGTTCCGGCTGAGGGTGGAGGCGGCGCCGCCGGCGGGGAGAGCGGAGGCCGCTGCAGCTGCTGCCGCCATGTACGTGTATGGGTAGGGTAGCAGTCCCCCGAACGGTGGCATGGAGATACCCTAAATGTAAAACAACAAGCTATTTTAATTCATTATCAGATCACAATGGATAAATAAATTCGGCTAAGGCCTATATTGCAGCTGAACATATGTTGGCTAAACAAGGCTGACAAAGAGCTTGATCGTTAACTGCGTGATATAATAGCTAATTAAAAATGATGTCTCCAAGCATATCACACACAATTGCCTGGTTCCAAATTCAATTTAGCCAACAAAATTTAGATTATAACAGGTAAAACAGAACTTGATGGTGGTTACTCCTAAACTAGGCCTATCTTAGAGATGCTGTGATCATATCTGGAGATAGCTACTGTTAGCAAATATTTAGACAGATTTGAAGTAGCTGTAGGTTAGTGATATTGCATATCACGACAATTCATACCTGAGATGCAAGCATATGTTGTGATAAGTGGAATGGGAAAGGGTTGGGTGAACTGGTACTCTGAGAGGAGAGGCTGCCATTCTCTAGTCCACTTGCTCCAGACATCGAGGCTAACAAGTGTCCCATGCCCATGGTTGAGAAAGCACTAGGAGTCATAGCAAACTGCCCAGGGTGAAATAAGAGTGGTTGTCCTGTACTCAGTGGGTTAAAGAAATGTTGATTGTGTAAACCAGAGAGGGCTAGACTTTGCAAGTGACTTGCATTAAAATGCGATGGGCTTTCTGTTTGGACCATCAGAGGGGAAAAGCCATCTTTGACTGTGCTCAGGCCAACAGAGTCTGCATCCTTTTTGGAGGTATCTGATTCTTTCAAATTCCTGCTGTCCAGTTTGTCCTTCTCCAAGTTTCTGATGCTGAAGACAGAGTCAGTTTCTTTCCTTGAATCCGAATAGTCCCCTTTCTTTTCTGGATTAGATTTCTCGTTGACACTGTCCTCGCAGTCTGGGCTGAATGGTGATGGTGGTCTCTGGTCTGGACTACTGACTCTGATCATTCCATCGTCATATTGGTCCAGTTCGTTGTCACTTTCATTGCAGTTTTTGTCATCTGGAAAATATAGATATATTAAGCACATCAGCTTCATTTTTTTATTTGATAAAACCAAAGTGTCAATTTAATAAAGGTAGACTGTTATTTTCATTCCTTATAACACACCAACATGCATCTGTTTAATTACTCCCTGTGATTACACAAGAATGGACGAAATGTGTTTTCCACACTAATTGCTTCCTTCCTCAGTTTTCATTCATGGCACGAGCATTACTTTGGGTAGTTTGAAGAAAAATCTTTTATAAGTTGTTAATGAATTGTGATGAAATTCAGATGAAAAATTAGCAGAACCATAAGGTGCATGAGACATTCTCTATAAAACCACTTAAATACCACAAATCTAACCTTGTGTGATTTGAGGACTTATAATTCTAATAATCCCTCAACAAATTTAATAATACAATAGCCATTATTCAATCTATAAAATAGTCACAAAATGTCATAGTTTAAGCTAAATTAAAAGACAAATAAAGTTTGAACCAAAGCATTTACACTTTGCTAATTTCTTAAATGAGATCTCTGGTCCTTATTTAATATAAATTGCCACAAAATCAAATTGTGAAATAATAGGCTATTAGAACAAAGTTACAAATATTAACAAAGATTAAATGTATTTAATAATTTGTATCAGTTCTTTCTTTTGCCTCCTAAAATGATTTTAACCTGTAACTGGTTAGATACATTTAAGAAATATATGTATTAGACTGGGTAATCACAAGTAAATAATGGCTGTGCATATTTATATGTATTTGTATGTAGCTAATTGCACATGCTATGCTATGCTATGCTGCGCAATGCATTTTGAGCAATAAACACAAGACACTGGGAAACATTTCCAGCCAGACAGATCAACCTGACAGGAACTAAACAACTAGCAGACAACTGACTGTAAACATACTGACACTGTAAACATATTCATCCATTCACCCTCAATAGCTTTAACTAGTTACTGGTTTAGCAACAGCGTGAAGTTCATCAGCTCTCCACATAGGGAAACAAAAGGTCCAGAACTAATAAAATCTAATCTAAAAATCTATACAACATCTATAAAGCAAAAACAAACCAAAAAAAAATATATGATACAATGTAAAATAATGAAATGTAAAACGTTTGTTTTTTGATGTTAACATGAAACTTTGCACTAAATTAGGAAAAGCTGGAATGTCACTTTTTTTTTTCTTTTTTTTTACCTCTGGATCTGTTGAATTTAAGTGGACTTGTTGCTGGTCCAATCGGTGAATGAACTGAATCCCTTCCAGCAGTTTGTTCGCAAGATGAGGCGTCCGAATCTCCTCCATCTCGATCGACTTTGCATTGATCATCATACATGCGCATTGACGGCAGGGCTAACTGTTTTCTAGAAGTTTAAGAAAAATTTGATGTCATCTAAATGTTTGTGTTTTTGCATATCTGACAGTTTAAAAATAACCGATCTGACACAGTACCTTTTTTCTCTTCTTCCATTCCCCGTGTCTCTGAATCCTTTCGCGAATGGGTTATTATCGATTTTCAGTTGTGTGATCTAGAAAAAAAAAGATATATTTAATTTTTATGCTTTCTTGGGGACAGTCATTATTTTAGTTATTTCAAAATAAACTGTTCTGGAACTGTATGCGTGTTTTTTTTTTTAATCATCAAATGAATTAAACTACAGCCTAAAGAAATGTCTTTAAAGGCTATCTCCACAACGGCTGGTTAAATATTATGTTAATTAAGATTTATTAATTCAAGTTTATAAAGTTATAATTACTAGTTATTCAATTAAATAATCTTAATACTTTTGTTTGTTTGGTCAAATACACTGTGACTTCATGATGTAGTTTCACACTGCACTAGATTTCTCCCCCTTTTTTACGGGGTCACATTTGATTGTTGAGCATATTGTACTAGGCATCTCAAGTTATATATACAAGCAACTATTCGTTGCACGTATCGATTGTAACTGGTCTGTAAACTTTACGTTTATAGAGCAACCAGACTCAGTGTGCTGTCATCCCAATTTTAATCAACGGACTGAATTTTATTCATGGCAAAGACAAAAAAAGAAACAAAAAAAAAACGAAGGACACATGCACATAGTATATGCTAAACAGAATAAAATATAAGCTAAGTTATAATAAAATATGTTAGAAATAGTTTATTTGAGCTCAATAATATTAATAACATGACAAGGAACAAATAAAAAAACGAAGAAAACAAAACACTCTTAACTAAATGTAGGCACTCTAGTAACTTACCTTGTCATTCTGATACGCAGTGACAGCTATAAAATCGGTCTCAGGAAATACATATGTCCTGAAGGTGCTATAAGGGAGCTTCAGAATATCGTTGGCTCTAACGATATGAAACCTGGGTTGGTATTTGTGCATCGAATTTAGAATGGTCTGAAAGATAAAAAAAGAAGCCGGTCAATAACAATACTAATCAATAGTATCAAAATGCAGTTAAAATTTTAAAATGAAATATTTACACAGCAATAGCCTAATAATAATATGCTAATAATAATAATTACATTCCATTTTCTACTGTAATAATATTATGGTTTTAGGGTAGTTGAGATACGTATCATCTTGTGTTTAATTTGTGATTTTTTTTTTTTTTTTTTTACCTTGGAAGCTAATTATAATGCAAAAATATTTTCGAAATTGACATGTAGGCCTAGCTTTTTTAGGTTGATAAAAACAGTATGATCAAATATTTTGCTCAGACCGTCGATCATGAAACTTTTTTTTGCCGTTTCCCCATGGCGTTTCACGTTAAAGCAACTTCTCTTTCACGCTTAACTTAAGCGACAGACACTGAAAACACGCTAAAAATCCAATGCAACCTAAATGTCCAAACTCTGTGTTTGGCTTAATGTCGTAATCATCTTTGCTTCTTGATCACCTAGATAACTTTAACTATGCCTGTATTGAAATAACAAAAAAAGAAGGCAGTTCAAGAGAAATGCATGCAACTTACAAATCCATGTTTATCCGAAATATTGTTGGTCAGTTTGAGTTTGTGGAAAGCAACAGGCTTTGCCATCCACTGTTCACCCGTGGCTGGGCTATCCGGGTGAATGTACATTCGTTTGGGCATCTCCGGATCGGCCTTTCCTGCGACCATCCATCGAGAGTTGTGAAATTTGTACCGACAGTCGTCTGCCGCAACAATATCCATCAAAAGTATATACTTTGCTTTTTTGTCCAGGCCGCTCACGCGCACTTTAAACGGAGGAAACATTCTCCTGTGGACGGAACAGACATAACCGTATCGATCATGGGGCCTAATTTATACAACGAAATATTTAGTTAACCTTGTAAAGACATTTTACAAGAAATTATATACAAAAAAGTAGTTCAATTGTCAGTTTTCATTTTAGCCAGAAATAAATATGCTTAATATCTAGGTCGTGTGACATAGGCTAACAGGCTATCTAAAAACACAATCTTGCCAGACTGTATCCTCTAATATATTTTATATTTTACGAGAATATTCCTATACTCGGAGATTCTTACTTATTTATACTTCTTATACTATTTACATATTTCAGGTAGGGCCTATAGGCCAAAAAAGAAGAAGGGGGTGGGGGGAAGACCCCACAGGCAATTACAGCTGGGGTGTGTGTGTTTCGTAAAAAAGTAGTTCCCCTTTGTGTAGCGCAATATTTACATTGTTCAAAGGCATTAACTATACTTGGCTAGACTATATAAGAGGTATGAGTTTGTTTACGATAGCCTTAACAGAACGAATGTGAATATTATTCTGGTGCTGACTTGAAATAGAAATGGAGTCTTTTGTTGCCGTGGATGTAATTCGATCATCCAAAACATAATTACGTATCGCGCAATGTTTAATTTCGAACTAAATTAACTACATTTTTTATTGTGAAACATCAAACATTTTCGAGGGTAAGTAGCCTACATAAACGTTATCATCAAGTTATCCAAGGAAAAAAAAACACGGCCTTACCTTCCTGATTTAGTGATGACCATTTCAGTTCCAATTTTGTGGAATTGATCCCAAAGGTCCTTAGCTTCTAATGTAACTTTAGGATCGTCTTCAACATCTTCCTCTGGCTCGAGACTCTTGAAGGAGCGGAGATGAGCCGCCTGGTGGTGATGTCCAAGCGCCGCGTGTAAGCCAGCTTCAGCCGCGCCGGAGAGCGCATGTTCGGCCAGCGGTTTACTGAGACCCGGTGGTAAAGTAAGCGCTGGAAAGAACGAGGGTTGAGCCGCCGCAAGGAAAGCTGACATGGGAAAGTCGGCCGGCCTGTGCGCGTGAAAAGGGTGATAAGCCATAGCGTTCGCTGTGAAAACTGGATCTCTCATCGGTGCATCCAAAAAGTCAGATGAAAATATAATATTCTAAAATAACTGCGCCTGCCACTCGCGTAAGTCCGACTGGCTGTCGCCTTCTTAAAAAGACGGTGTTGGTTTCACAGTAGTTGAAGAGGACTGGTAGGAAATGGCAGTACCGTCGGGGATGTCCAGTTGCAGCACAGTGATAATATTCCTCAGTAGAGCAGCATTGACACTTCTGTGTAGATTTACAGCTTTCCTTCTGTCCAAGCCACTACAGAAACTAAAGCAGCCCCTGTAACAAGGATGCGAAAGTCCTGCGCACTGATGTAGAATTGGTAGGTTCTTCCCTGACCACTGTGTAACTGTGTCTGTCTTACATGTCCCTTCTCACTGGTTCCCCGTACTAATGAACCAAACCGTCTTGATTGCAGATTTTACGCATTCTGGACCAATTGTAGAGCTCCATAGGCGTGGTTTTGACAGCTCCAGCCAAGATCGTGAAGGTGGGGGGGGGGGGGGGGGGGTTGGCTAGAAGGTGTCGGAAGCATTTGCAGTAAGAAAACATGTCAACAGAATAAAATATTAACCAATGACAGAGTAAGGATCTGGAAACCCCACCCCCGCGTAACCTAACAGAAGAACGGTCATCTGGCCGTGAGGCAGCCGGGTAAGAGAGTGCTTTTCCCGGCTTGCGTTTCATCAGTTTAACGATCGTGTGCTTTCTTGATCTTTATGCTGCAACGTCGGACTTTTACAAATGTAGCATTTCGGACATTACATTTAAAAAATACGTGTCAATAACATACCAAAATTGTTCTAATGTCGAATAAACTGTCGCATTTTAACGGTTTTATAATATAGCAGCCCGCACACCATGGACATGTAGCTAGTAGAATTTATATTAAATAACAGATGCACTTATTTGTCATAACAACTTAACTTAACTCAAGTTTTCACAATTAACTGATATTAAATCGACCGAATGAAACATATATCAGGATATGTTACTTCTCCAGGCGATATTCAGTAGCCTATCATTTTTTGCACTGAATGGGATGCTGCTTTTCGTCTAAAATCAGAGTGCGTTTCAACACGAAAAGGAAGGAAGGTTTCAGCGAGATTTCTGCTCATTTCACGAATTGCCTACTGGAAGGAATAACGAGGTAGTATCACACAGAGTTTTAGCAAAGCGTTTTTTTAATGGACGCCTTGAACAAATTCAGTAAATCGAGACATGATCAGTGGGTTATGTAGCTTATGTATCCAATAAATTTCATCTGACCTTTCTCCTTATTTCTCAGAACTGTTCACGATTAGTTCACGTTAAATCGACCGACAGGGTACAGCAGAGTAACAATCTGAGCTTTAAAGCTCCATAAGCAGTCGTGTACCTTTAAGAGGCTCGTCAACAAATCCTTGATTAAGTGGGACTCGGTTTGTTAAAGAGCGCTTGGCGCCAGTCGGCTGGAGTCCCACAATAAGAACCTACCCCTGTCAATTCATATTTACCCCCAAATTCTCAAACAGAGTGCACCAATCCACTCAGTGTTCCACAAAGCTTACATGTTGTGAAAAAAAATCCCCTAAATTTTTGGGCCAGTTTATTTACGCTTTCAACGATTAATTAGACCAAGTGAAAGTTCACGGATGGAAGATTTATCTATTGTGTTTGAAACGTTGTCTGAATCCTGACTAGACTACTTTGGGAAAGAAATGTATGTATTATTGACGTTAATTCCACACATCATTTGTTCAGAGATTTGGAAAGCCGTTCATGTCAACAGGAAATGTATTTTGTTTGTTCCTTTCAGCTGACTCTTTCATTCTCCGAAACGCTCACTGTAAACCTCAGAAATGACTTCCCACCGAAGGACTCCAAACTGTCCTGAGAGGGAGACACAAGTTGCTTCTGACCTGATAGTACCGTCAGAGATGAAGCAGCTCCGCGGGCTTGAATTCAGGACAGATGCGAGGATCCTGAGCTACGGGTCCACGATTTTCAGTCAAGGGTGTATGGACAGATTCATTCATTCCAGAACAACAGAAGAAGGACATAAAGATATTGTTTTGGATCATCCTGTATCGACATGTTTCATCTTTGGTAAGAGTTCTAGCATTTTATTAGAGGGCAAGCTTTATGTTTTCAAAGTTAGGCTATATAAATGATGAATGCAGGTGGATTTCGAATTGTTAAATTGTTTTGAATTCTAATCGTCAACAACAGATGACTATATATAATTATTATTTTTTAAATATAATTCTCAATATCGATTTACTGCAGCCTATTTATCTATTGTGCCTTGTGTTGTACTTTATTCTGTTATTGAACTGCAATTGATTTATTGTTTATAAATATTTAATACGTTTTTGTATTTAATAAGTTGTTGTATTGTGATATATTGCCAATTATTGTTGAAATCTATATATTAATTATAGAAATGTGACAGTTTGCTTAGGCCTGACGAATAAAAATCACGAATTACAATGCATTTACGTCTGCTTGTTCAAGGGTATGTCAAAAGTTTGAGGATAGATAGAAATAAATTACACAACTGGCAATGTTGAGCAATAACATCATTAACTTTAGTTTATGTACTACAATATGTTGAAAAGAGGTTTGCACAGATTAACCCCACATGAAGCAAGTTAATGATTTTACCATGTATATAGCTACTCAAGTTAATTATATAAACAAAGATCCATGTAGTAGTCCAACTCATTTATTTGTTTTAGTAAATTTACGCCGAGGCCCCGCGTACAACAGTTGTCAATGCAGGTGTTTTCATTCGAACGCTTTCTAATCTTTCTCTCTTTTTTGAACATATTGCGAAGGGAACCGACACGAAAGTCTTGTGATCGTAGTTTATTGACCACTTTTAGGTCCTAGATTAAATTGGTTTAAAGAAATGCAAACAATAAAAAAATAGCCTATAATGCATTTATCATCTCTTTCCCCGCCTACAGGACAGGCTATAGTCAGTTGTTTTCAAAAAGGTTTTTGCAAATCTAAGCAATCACCATTGCACAGCATCACCCGCAAAATGCCCTAACGCTGTATTTATCGTGTGGATCAAGTTCTTGGCGCCAGACCGTTTAAGACCTGTCAAAGTTCTTCATATTTCTCTGTTCAAGAACAGCCCAGAAGAACCCCTCCTTCACACTCTCTCCTCCGCAGTCCTGTAGTGCTGCCGATGTTATAGGTGCATAATCTACAACCACGCGATATCAAAATGTAAAAAATGTCTCGTTTTGTTTCTTTTATGTTTCGCAAAATGTTTGTAGACCAAAATTAGACACTCAAAAATAGTATGAGTTATTTTTTTTAACACGCTGTGTAATTCTATCATTCATTCTAATGACAAAATACAGTATGCGTCATTTCCACACAACTGCAGTTATCAACTTTTTAATTTTACTTTTATTTATTAAACGTTTATAAGATAAAATAGCCTAATAAAAACTAAAACAATACGGATTGTTTCATCAACATATATACATTACATTTTTGGGCATCCCCCCCCCCCCCTCCACGAGTCATTCCGCAAATCGTTTTTTTAAGGAGTGAACATGACTGATCCTATAGTTTCTTTCTTTCTTTCTTTTGGAGTAACTCAGACTTGGTGTTTAATGTTTTCAGTTTATTCGCGAGTCAGCAGGTGAGCTCAACAACACAAGGAGTGACATCAACATTATACAAATTAAATATAAAATCACGTCATAATTTAATAAGAACATGTTTTATACAGTCTAATGTTGTCTTTATCCGTTTCAGACTTTTTTTTTTCTTTGTTGTAGAGCACAGAAAACCTAAAGACAAAGAAAATGATTTATTAAGATTACAAATTCGAATTCCAAACCAAAATACCCAAAGAACATAGAACAAGATTTAATCTTATCTAGAGATAATGGTAATATAATCCAAAAACGTTCTGTTCAAGGTTATGTAAGATATACTTGATAAAATAGACATAAACGCTTTCTTTATTAATATGGTTTTAAATTTGTTTCTTTGCAAATTATTAATACCAAATAGCTCACATCATGCAGCACACATGAAACAACCTTACATCTAGCAATCCACACATTTCAATACCCATTCCGACAATATCATAATATCATATCATTTATTTATTTATTTTTCTAAACAAGCAGGTCAAGGATCAGGTCAGGTACGTGTGTCATTTTTGGGGTTTAATACAAGTACAAAAAATGTACAAGCATACATATGCCTAAACCTTAAAGATATGGCTAATGATGATGGCTAAATCTCTTCCCAACGGCAGAGGATCAAGTGATCAATACGATTTTATAAAACAAGCGCTCAATGGTTATATTTTAAACACACAAAGAAAAGAAGGATGCGGCAGCATGAATCGTCTGTTGTCACAGAATACCATCAAATAAAGAAATCGTTTTATTAAATGTATACGTTTAATAACTTTTATAGAATTTGGAATTTATTTATGATATTTGGAATTTATTCCAAATTCTACCACATAGTATTTAGGTCTATAACTAATCTGCATTAATGTGCACTTGATTTATAGATGTTAAAAATACACGAATTTGAATTCAGCAACACCAATCCGCAAAAAAAAAAAAAAACCTTCTGTAGACTGATAGGCTACCTGTTGATCTGCAGATTGCGTCCACTCGTGTCCACAAAAAAGTGATGGACATGTGTTTGATCGTCTGTGTCACGAGTTTGCGAGCTGCAAAAATTAGAAAGCCTGTTATGGTTTTAACAATTAGGCTATGCATGTCAAGGCAGTGCCTTAACTTATAAGTTTATTTTGATTACACCTAATAGAATGTTTTTGCCAATAAAAACCCCTGTTAAAATACTTTTGTAAATCATTGTATTCTTTGACCACATTCACCTTGGTAACCATTCTGACAAAATATAGCCATTCTCCAAAGGCTTCCAATAACAGCACTGGAAAAAAGGAAAAACTATTTCCTTTTATTAAATGGTATAAAACGAACCCCACAATAGGATAGGAATGAAAGGATTAGTTCATAAACAGTTGAGCTATGTTTGCTTGGTGTGTCAGAGCATTGGTGTGTCTGTATAGATAGATAATTTGATATTTAGAAATATTTAGAGGGAAGCAGTCCAATTATAAGAGACATTTTGCTTTGTTAATCAGTTGAGCAAGTTGAAGCCAGTAGGTTTTTTTGTTTTCCCTCATTGATTACAGTAACAACAGTGTAAGTCTGTTGTTCCAAGCTGATAATAGCCTTTGAATTCTGGTGAAATATTGCTGGCCATGGTAAAAATTTCCTTTGTCTTCTTGTCCATCTGCTGGCAAGTATAGCGAAAAAATATTTGGGATACCTTAAATAGGTCATTCTTTCAGCCAGCCTCTGGGATGAGATTCACCACTGATCAAAGGCTGGCGGGAGTGTCGGGGAGAGTCAGCTGTCTTCTGGGTTGTATTGTAAGGTGAATGTATTAACTTCACAGGTCAGTCTCACCCTACTTCAGCATTACACCTCTCTGAGGAATGCTCTATAGATGTTTTTATACTGGCTGGTTAATAAAAACACAGGTAACTTAGCTTGGTTTAGGCAGCGGGAATAGAGAGGGTTAAGAAAATTTGATGGAAATATTGTTGTAAGAGTGGTTATGCAGTATTGGATATGCAACAAACCCTGCTCTGTGGGAACTATCTGCTTATATATATATATTAGTGCTGGGCAATGATTAATCGCGATTAATCGCAACCAAAATAAAAGTTTTTCTTTACATAA
>JAUCMS010000095.1:20066895-20086555 GCA_032357445.1 Enteromius radiatus | reverse complement strand
TAAACTTTATTTATCAATGCAGAGACGGTCTCTGTAATCAAAAGACGATAATCACTGGAAATCAGGTGTCCCCAACTCAACTAAGGGCCGGTTGCGTAAAATGTTAAGACTAGTCTTAAAAGTCAGCTAATTTTTTCTTTAAGACTGGTCACAGTTTTTTAAAATTCAGTTACATTAAAATGTATATTATAAACACAGAAAAATAAAACAGATTACTCTTGGCTAACTGCTAGCTGTTCAGACTAGCTCTTAAGCCACTGTCTTAACATGAAGGCTAAGTTTATGCAACTTGCCCTAAGTCTCTTTCTATCTCTGTTCAAATTGAATTTTAGATACTATGTGTATAGGTAAATGCCACATTCATCTGCTCCAGGACACATCAATGTGTCTGCCATCTTGGAATGGTGAATGTGTCATCACTCAAAAAAAAGTTTCAAGATGCCAAAATTTTAATTCCTGAAGAAATTGGATAAACATTCACAGGTAAGAATGTGTTAGTTTGTGCTTATAATATATATTAACTCAATACTATGACTTTATTTTAACCATAGTACCTTCTAAATGTTGTGTTCGCTAACAAATTTGTCTTGTTGTATTTTGTTAACAAAATCATATGCAGAAGTTTGTTGCAGATATAGATAGATATAGAAACCTGCTTTGACCATTCCAGTATGGCAGAAAGCTTATGTATAGCAGCCCATAGAATTAGCCACTAATTGGGCATCTTCATATCTATGAATTGAAGGATAGGGAGAAGAACTTAGCTCCAACATTTGTAGGAATAGGAATCCAAACAATTGAGAAATTCATTTAAGTGTAAAAGATTTGGCCATGCAGATTTGAGTAACACAAACAAACAGAAAGCTGCATGGTTTGAAAGTGACTTTTTTTATAAGCTGGCTTCATACATCACAACCCTGCTGATAACAGACAATGGATGTTTTTTGCACACAAAATTTCACCAAAACTTCACTAATGCGACTGCACCTTAAGTAAACCCACCTGAACCAGCAAACCACAATTTTCAGGATTATGAGAAACCCCGGATATTCCATGTCCCAGCTTCCATACATCAGTTGCTCATATCAGGCTTCTTATCTAACCTAACCAATAAGACTAACATACAAGTAAAATGACAACAAATAAACCGATCAGACAAACAAACATATTGTCCTCATATCTACTGGCATTTTACTGCAAGGAGAAACACATTCACATAATAAAGCATCCTGACAGGGACCATCTTGTTGTGAGGTACTGTACTACTGCTACAGTACCCTCTGAGCCTCCATGCCATCTTCATAAACATGGAAAAAACTCAATAATAGACCAGATGTAAGCAAATTAATTTTACACACTGTACAGCCTGCTTCCTTCATTCCTTCATCAACTTCTGAAGGAGGTTCAATTCAAACACTGTGTAGAAAATACAAAAGAAATTAGCGGAAACATGTCTAGACTTTGTAAACTTATGCCTGTCCAAAAGTAATAAATACCAATTATTTTACAGAGATGAAAATACTAAGATTTTTTTTTTACCAGATACTAAGTGTACAAAACTCAGAGTAGCTTTCAAAGATGTGATGTCACTAACCTGGCATTTAAAAAAAAAAAAAAAAATCCAGTTATGTGTTCTTCCTTGGAAACAGTCATTGTATTACTGTGACTACCGGAAGTTATAAATGCTTCAGATGGTTAGACAGTGGCAGTCTGAGAGCAAGCTGTCTCTGTTACAACCATACAGCCTAGCTCAGTCATCACAATCAACCGGCTCTCATGAATTCAAACTTTCTCCATGCCATCTAAGCCAGCGAGTCCAATTCAGGATGAGGCGACCACCAAACTCGTGTCTGAGAATTTATTTCTCCCTCCCGTCTCCAGTGCTATGAATGAATGGGGAGGTTGGGGTGTACTAAAATTACGAAGTACCATCAATAATAAATAGTTAGCAAAAGCCTAGCACACTCTTGTTAGTCCTCACCCGCCCAGGCAGTAATGGCTCTTGGTGAAAGTGGTGTACACAGAAAGCTGATGGAGCAACTGTGTGTTTACGTTGAACCGGTAATGTACTCCGCAGCCACTTCAGTGGATGGCAATACTAGCACTTCACTCATCTGGACCCACTAACGGAGATTTATTGAGAACAGCTCCATCACACTCAGTCCACCAACAAATAAAAATGATTTATTAAATGGCATTATAAACAATAGCATTATTGTTCGCAGTTCAGGAGGGGAAAGGGGAAGAACGCCACCGAAACCATATGGCTTTTGTGTGTGTCTCTGTAATGTGTGTGTGATGGAGAGAGCTCATGCTTGTGTACATTTTTCTACATCTAAACACATCAATTACAGAATGTGGAGAGAAATGTAAATGGTGCAAGAAGAAAAGTAAGTGACACTCATTTCATTCTAGCCATCACTATTTGTTACATTAATTACTCTGGCACCTCAGCTGCGCTCCTCTTTCACGATTAATGACCACTTTAGTTTATCTCAGCTTCACCAGCCCTGGCGTTGGATGTTTATATTCCGTCAACACAACAAAATGTAACAAACCATTTATTTTAGTCCCAAAGCTGCAGGCTCGCTGACTCCTGACACTGCTTGCTTGCA
The DNA here is from genome assembly GCA_032357445.1 of Enteromius radiatus. Taxonomy (NCBI): domain Eukaryota; kingdom Metazoa; phylum Chordata; class Actinopteri; order Cypriniformes; family Cyprinidae; genus Enteromius; species Enteromius radiatus. The sequence continues at coordinate 20,083,940 of JAUCMS010000095.1, read as the reverse complement.
TCAATATGGTCTTCCTCTCAGCACGAAAGCCTTTAGCTTTTTGTGCGTGTTTATGGAGAATAATCTCTGAAGTGTGGGGGGCTTGGTTTCACACTTCACTCTCAGTGTGTGTGGGTACATGTGACAGATCACTTTTACTCAGACCTAGCAACCACACACGTTCAGATGAGAGAAAATGAGAGGGACATCTGAATAAATGCGTGTGATACTTGCAGTTTGAGCGCAAGGAGGATAAGAGAGTTATGATATTGGCTCTGTTCCAAGCCTCAGTGAGATGCCTACCTAGACAGTTTGCACATTTGATTTGGTCTGTGCATGTTTGAATAGAAGCTTAAATGAAATCTGTTCATCATATAAAGAAATTGTGTCAGCTCGGAAGACTTTAATTTAACTGCTTGGTTTAAACGGTATGGATACATTTGATGTAGTTTTTAAAACTTTGTGGATGTGCGTGGACCTTCAGTGGATGGACAGAAACAGTGAGAGACTAAACAAATCATTCATTTGTGTTTCGAAGATAAACAAACACCTTGAGAGTCAATATATCGTGACAGAACAATATTTTTATTCTACCCTTTTAATTTATTATTTAATATATATATATATATATATATACACACACACACACATGTATAAAACTGAAAAGTTTAAAATACACGTGCCAAGCTCTTAGAGATGTATTAGAAATGAATACATGTTGTATTTTAAATAAAAATAAATACATAAATAATACAAATTTCCATACCATTTTCGAGAAAAGTTCAATTTAAAGACATGGCATCATTTAAAAGCATCATGTGATGGAACCATGATTGCAAAAGAATATTTTTGTGTTTAGAATTTATTTTAAGGCGTCCTTGTTACAGTGTAATTACACATTTAAGCACTGAGAAATGTTACTTAACCACAAGTACTATAGTTGTTTTTAGTACTTATAAAGCATATATTAATCCCTTATTCTGCATGATCATATCCATTAGTCCTACACCATTCCTAACTTTACTGACTATTAACAAGCAGCAAATTAGAGGTTTAATGAGGCAGAGGCATAGTTATTTGTTAGTTAGTAGTGAGAATAAATTACTATTCTATCTCAAACTAAAGTGTGCTCATCCATGTCTTTGTAGCTATACAGAATGTTTCAGTTCAGTCTCCTATGAGGGTCCATTTCAGTTAAAATGTTGCCTACAAAATGTTACATCACACTGGGTTTGAAACAGAGAATTCTACTACATCCGTCAACACTTTCTACATGTATATACACACACATACACACACTGGGCCTGTCAGAGTGCATTAGCTATCCCCATGCTGATGGCTGTCATAGCATGTGCTCTGCAGGGGAAAGTGATATAATTAATATGGTCTTATGCCTATAAGGCTGCCTGATATTGGACATCAGTATGTCTGCTGACAGCCCCCCTATAAAGCCCCCTATCCTGCCTACAGTAAAAACCTCTAGTTAGTCATAAACACACCTAGATCTTTTTCACAGTTCTAGGTTTCTCCGCAGCGGAAGTTGCAATAGTTGGGTAAATTTAGAAAGCAGTGAATGGGAGAGTAACACAAATTATTTTTATATTCCCCTTTGCTCATACAGCAACATTTTGGGTAACACTTTATTTTGATGGTCCCTTTTGAACAATCTGTTGACAATAAGTAGCTTTGCACCTACATGTCAACTAACTCTCATTAGAATATTAGTACACTCTGTAATTAATATCTGCTAACTCTTTATTGTGATGGTCTCCCAAAAGATGCTCTACTGACTATAAGTAACTTTGCAAGTACATATCAACTTATTCTAACCCTAACCCTCCAAGTCTACTAATACCCTGCTAGCACTCTATTGAGAGTTAGTAGATATGTAGGTGCAATGTTACTTATAATCAACAGAATACGTTAAAGGGACCATCAAAATAAAGTGATAACATATATTGTCCTCCCATAAAGGCTACATTAGAAACACTCTTGCATTAGTGATTAGTTTTTTACTTAACAGAAAGGTGATAAAAAACAAAGTATAGTGTTAGAAATGTATATACATTTTTAAAACATGCTGATGACATCATCACAGTCTTGTGAAAAGGGTCTAAATTTTCTGTCTCTATAAAGTGAGTGGATTATGCTTAGGATGAAGAAAACAGTATGTGCGTGTATGTGCACTTTTGGGACACATACTCACAGTGACAGAAGAGGTGTCATATGCCTCCCAGGTGTCAGTGTGCGCTCTGTTTGGCTGGGCAGTCTGCCTTCTCACCTTAATCCAAACAGAAAACAAGAGACACTGCAGAGATCCCAAATAACCGTTTATGAGACATCTTTATGACAGACAGAGATAAGTTAGTTTGTTTGGGTGAATGAAAGAAGGAGAAAACAGCTTCATTCTTTATCTTAGAACAGCAAATATACCACTAAATCTGCGGAAAAGAAAAAGCATGTAATAGTTTTAAAACATAAAATACCTTCTCAAAATAACATTGCATGGCTCCTTTCCCGAGCTTGCAATCCCAAAATGCACAGAAAAAAAAGTGCTGCTTATATTTCATTCAGAATAAAGTATGCTTAATTTATTAAAAAATGTAAAAAGATAAAGAAAATATAAAAAGAAAGGTTTTAATGTTTCTAACAGAATCAAAACCAAACAAAAAACAACATTATGTTTTGTCATTTTATATTTATTGCACTTAACTTAGCAACATGCTAACTTCAAACACTGAGTCAGTTCTGAATATAATTGTGAGTTCAGTTGCTGCCTATGAATAATGTCATCTGAGGTTCCACTCTAGTTAGGATGCTCCCTTAGAAAACAGCTGTTTATATACTGTAGGCAGTATACAGCAAGACAGCTCACCATGTTTTAGCAAAGAAGTTACTGTAACTCCTTAAAAATGCAAACCTAATATAAATAATTAAAGAAAGACATAAATTCATTACAACAACAAAATAACAACAACCAAAGATCACACTTTATTTTAAGGTCCAATCATAACTATTAATAAACCAGTAGCTATGACTTTTGCCTCAATAATAATTTGCTTTTTATTAATAATTAGCAAGGTAGTTATTAAGTTTGGACATTGGACAGAAGGGATGTATAATATGGTCATGCATAATATGTGCTTTATAAGTACTAAAGAATAGCCAATATGGTAATAATAGGCATGCTAATAAGCAACTAGTTAATACACTCAGAAATAAAGGTACAAAAGCTGTCACTGGGGCGGTACCTTTTCAAAAGGTGCACTTGTGTACCTATTAGGTTCAAATATGTAGACTTTAAGTATTAATGTGTATCTTTAAGGTCCCAAAATTGACCCTTTAGGTATAAACATGTAGCCTACCTTTTGAAATGGTACTGCCCCAGTGACAGCTTGTGTACCTTTATTTCTGATACTGTAGTGAGAACCGGTCCCTATAGTAAAATTATACCCCATCAGGACAATCAAACATATTTAGCAAGATTGAAAATGTTTAAATGATTCTATTACACCTGTTTACCAAAACAACCATAAATCAGTATCATCCTCAGGAAACGCATTAGGGGCTATTTGAACTCTGCGGTTTAAATATGTGGCTTTGTGATCACCCTCTTCTGAAAGTTAGTATGATATAAACCTTAAACCCAATGAATGTACCACTCTCCAATCTGCTTTTGATCTGCGCTTGTAAAGGTGAGGTTATAGGTTCAAGGGCCATGTGGCAACCTTTGATAAAAGTGCTTATCCACAATAATATCCACAATAAATGCATCATGCTGTGTTAGCAAAAACATAAAAACCAAACATATTAAAGAGTATGGTAACACATAAGGAATGCTTACTGACTATTAACTATTAACTATGACTTTTCCCATTTGCTGCTTATTAATAGTTAATAGGGTAGTTGTTAAGTTTCTGTATTGGGTAGGATTAGGGATGTAGAATTAGGCATTGATATCTGCTCAATTACTGCTAATAATGGCTAATATTCTAGTAATATGCATGCTAATATGCAACTAGTTAATAGAGCCTAAAATAAAGTTTTACCAAGAATGCATAACTATAAAAAAAAAAAAAATATATATATAGCTCTTTACTTATGCTCAACCCTATGACCCAACCATAAGTTTTAAGACCAAACCTAAAATTGGTTTTGAATAACCAGACAGTTTGGTAGGTTAGTAGTGGACCTCTCTCACGGAACCGTTATATTCTTGTTTGGAAGCTAAAGAATGGTAAAAAACTGACTGGTTCATAGGAATGTTTTTTTACTATAGCCAACAAGTATGTGGATCCAGGAATATGTCCTGCTTGGTAAATTCACATTTCTACTAGATTCTACCACAGCACTGACAATTTCATTCTTTATTTTGGCTCAGTTATTACTGGAAACCACACGCAATTTTAATTACTTAGATGAAAGGGGGGGGGGGTATTTTTTCTCTTTTGAAGGCCATGTCACAACACATGTTGCAATATGGCGCATATAGGAATTGCTAGTAGAGAGGCTAAGAGTCAATTGGTTTCAAATAAAAGGACAAGTGTGTGAGACAAACAGCATAAACATTTAATATGTGTTGACAGAGGCTATAAGCCTTTGGCCCTGGACAGTCTCACTTTAAACTGTGCGAAAACAAGCAGCATAAATCCACACAACTGTGTTCTGCCATAAAAGTGTCAAGAGGTTATTTTTATTTGGTCACACAGACACAGAGAGAGGGCCCCAACCCAGCCCTCAGTGTTGAGGCCAGAGCCTGAAAGCCCTGGAGGTCTGGCAGATTTGGAGTGGACAGCATAAGAGAGGAGACATTGCACCAATACACCACTCAATTTTCTCTCTGAACAGCAGTCTCGCTGTCTGTTATCTTCAATTTAAAGCCAATGTTGGTCCAGTTTAACATATACATAAATTTAATACGTTTTGAAGTGGATGGAAATTACAGCTCTACCAGCACAAATGATGAGGATGCGGTTATGAAGATCATGAAAGAGGAGATCTTTCTGTGCTCAGATTAAAGTTGAGCTGCTTCCTACCTCACTGTTACCACTGGGACAGGCCGGGGTGTTTTCCCCCCGACTTCTGAACTCGTCCCCCCAATTTTTGAGAAATAATGACTATATTGAAAGCATTTTGGCTGCTGTGTGAAGAAAAAAATGCAGCCTGTTTTATGAAATTATAACTTTAAAATCTACTAGTGGCTTTGCTAAGTGGTAATATATTATGTCTAGTGCCCACTTACCCACTTTCAACAAGAACTACAGGGCAAGCATCACCTAATTAATATCAGTGAGCACCTAATTAATATTTATGAGCTGAGCTGATGAGGTTTATAATGTATCTTCCACCTTGGGACATGGATTTGCAATTATGCTTCTGGCTGAGATTAGTCTCAACACCCACAGCCTGTTCTCATTATTAATGCATAGGTAATGTTTTTTAGGTAAGGTACATTTTTGTATGCTTTTACTGATGCTGAAACATACAATTTTGACATATTTCAATCTTTAAATTGTACAATTATTACATATTTACTGCTTATCTAAAATATTTCTGAATATTTGTATTCATAATTTTTTATAATTTTATTGGTAGATATTTATTCTACTCCCAAACATTATTATTATATATTCAGGGAAATTCCTGTCATTATTCCCACTCTATAACCATTTTTTAAATGTATAGAATAAAGAAAAACATTATATACAGTGCAATCACAATAACATATTTATTGCAAAAATGTCAAAAGTAGTAGTAAAAGTAGTTAAAAAAAGTAGGGTTTTTTTGTCTTTTTTTTTTTGTTTTTATGGCACACCACAACTTCCCAAGAAATAACAGCATCTTGAATTGAGAAGGGAACAACAACAGAACTAAACAAAATGTTATCATGAGCAAACTTTTTAAATGCCATTTTCATGACAACTCATAATGCTGCAAATGCAATATTCATAAGGATTCATTTGTAATGCGTTCTAATGTAAATCATTTTAGCTGTGCTGTCAGTACATTAGTATTACATGTGTAGATGCTGTCTTTGGTAAATGTACAGTTTGGCTGAACCGCATTTAACATAAAATGTATACAAACTCTCATGAGATCTTGTTGGCGATTTCAAGAGAGCCCAAATATCTCAATTAGATGGATCAGATGTGTTTCATTAAAGCTGGAACTCTACTCTGTTCACAGAACGGTAGATCTCTGGAAGCACCCCTGCTCTGTGACAAACGACAGGATAAGGGGGTGGTGGACTGGGATGAGTGGAAGCATAAATATAGGGAACTAGCACACTCTGGAAGCATCATGTCCCACCGTTGGGCAGAATTTCACAGACTCAAAAGGATGCCAGAGACACCAGAATTTTGGACACTGTTGAGGCAAGTGGTGTGTGTGTGTGTGTATATATATATATATATATATATATATATACATATATGTGAATCTGTGTAAGTGTGTGTGTGTTCATACTGTAGACATCTGGGGCGGCAATCAGTGGGCTGCTCTCAAGGGCTGCCAAGGCAAACAAGGCAATAACAAATCCACTTTGCAGATCATCGATCTGCTTCTGCCTTGGCCAAGGTAAACACTCCCGGCTTGAAGTTTGCTTTTCAAAGAAGGGCTAAGGGATCGAGGGGAGGCCACTTCCCCTGCCTGTGCTAGTTCTTTTAGCTTTTTTCCCTCCTCAACATGTGTAGATAGACAACTTCTCAAATGCCAGGCAAAGGGTCAACTCAAAGCAATGTAAAAAACCGAGCCGTATGCCATGTTTATGCAGTTTGTTCAATACTGTCATCCATTTGTAAAGTTTTTGAATTAGAGTGTGTTTGTGAAGATTCAGTTAACCAGGTCATTGTTGAATGTTATTTTGTATGCACTGTTTGCAGTCCTACAGTGGTCCTAAAGCACTAACAGAGGGAATTATAAGCGTGGAGCAGCAGATGGCATGAAGGGTGATGGGTCAGCATGACAGACAGAGCAGCATTGATTTTTTTAGGGACACTGGATTAAGCGAGGGACAAAATTAGAGCAATGATGTGGTGGGGAAGAACAGAATATAGCAACAAAATAACTGCCATCTCTGATGAGATGTGCAAGTTACTCACTCAGATTCTCTGTTAAAGTTAAAGACATCACAAGTTTAGCACTTATAAAATATCAATATCAGAGCAATTTGGATTAGAACTTCCACGTTATATGGAATATGAAGTCCTTCAACCAAGTATGCTTTGAAATGAATGAAGTGAATGCTAACCATTCTTGCAACATGTATTTACATTGTATCTATATCGTACTCCTTATACGCCTTATTTAGGGTTAGGTTAGGGTAAACCTAGATGGGGAGCAGCAGATGGCGTGAAGGGTTAGGTTAGGGTTAACCTAAACCTAATCCTAAACCTATTTTAAAATTGTAAGATGTATAGCAGTACCAATTTTATATTATAGATTGACGCTAGACTTATGATGATGATGATGTATAGCTTGCTGTGTTCTTTTTTCTGCACCCTTCTTTTAAGTCTTTCTTTGTGTCTCTAAAGCTTTGCTCCTCCATCGCTCACTTTCCAGCTCTGTTACTTTTACCTTCTCCTTCTTTGTTCCTCATAAGCAAAGAAAAGAAATGTGTTGCAGTCCAAGCAGAGTGCGGTGAGGCGCAGGGCAGGAGACAGCCTCCATTGAGCTAGCAAATGAGCCTTGCTACTCTAGAGACCACAGCTTACAGTTCGGAAATGCTGGCCAGTTCTCCTGCCACAAGCCCCAGTGCTCTGGCCAGCCTGCAGAACCAGGGTTAGGGGAAATGAGGCCTGATGGCCCAGCTGCACGGTTTGGGGTGAGACCTTAATGAAAGGCCTGCAAATGTCTGGGTCACTGCTTAAGTTCCAAGACATTCCTGTCATCAGAGACTGGATTGAGAACTGTATGATGTGGGATCATGTGCGCCTGTTTGCGTGCCACGGCCGGATGTCTGGTGTCTTTGTTTTAGCCAAGTTTGAACTGTCGTCTAAGTGAAGTTTAGACAGAAGGATGACATTCATTGGTGTGATAGCTGCATTTTAATTTGAAATGTCCTAACTATCCAGCAATGTCAGTTTGTTAAAGAGGATTTCGTATTACATGCAAAAGAGCTTCATATCACAACTTTTCAGTGCTGCCATTTTGATGACCTTGTAACCTGTGGATGGCACAGTCCACACCTTTCTAGATATTTTTAGCATCTGCATTTCAGCACTCCACTTACAGGATAAGCCGCCCTAGTGTTGACCTGTAAGTGGCTGGTTTAAGGGAGGCTGGAGATGTCATTTCCTCTCTGGCCTTTTTTCTTGATAATTCAAGAAGCAGAACAGAGGAAAAGATGGAACAGAAAGGTACATTCACTGTTGCCTGCCATTACTGTATCTCAAGGAGGCCTGTAATCTGAGGGAAGATAGTTGTTAGCAATCAATGAAAAGAGCTTAGTTGATGTATGACCTCTTAGATATGCACAATTGCAATTTTTTCATATTCGTTCATTGGTCGGTGCAACATTTTGAGCCAATCACCTGAGCTGTAAATGCCATTTGACTGATCACTCAAGAGTCACAGGAAGACTGACTGGCAAATTTAAGAGTCCTTCAAAAAATGATTTGATCTTGGACTGTTGAAATGTGTATGAAAATATAATCTGCATGGATTAATTTATATGAAATGAGTTGGATGAGTTATGGCATCTAAAATGAGAGATTAACAAGGTCATGCTAACCAGCCAATCCAGTTGACCCCTTGTCATAGCCAGACTTTGGACTATCAGCATTAAGTCTTATCTGATTTGCATTATATTCTGACCAAGAACTAGCCACATAATCTCAATCAAAACTCTTGAATATGCTGCATATATATCCATACAATATCAGCATCTTGTTTTTCCTTGAAATACGACTTTCAAGGAACTTTGAAAGATTTGAAGGATCTTTCAAGGAACTTTGATGACTTTCTTTCCAAGCACATTGATAAAAAGCAACTCCACACAACCAATTAAATTGGATTGTGCTATTTTAAAAAAAAAGCTTTTGCCGCTTTTGGATGGATGCATGGGACAGTCAGTGATTGGTCTACGCAGTTGAAGGCTGAGACAATCTTTGAACTTATTTTTCCTTTGTATTAGTTGAATCGTGTACTACTTCTTCTCTTTCTCTTTCTTTAAATGGCCTTTTTGATTATTTCCAAACATCAGGAAAAAAAAAAAAAACTGAATTAAGAACAAACCTTCTAAGCAAAGCATAGACTTGATTACCAGAAGAAAGCATTGCCCCCCAAACACACACGCATTTAACATGATCTCATTACAGCTCTCATCACTCATGGCCGGGAAGAGGAAATGAGGGTGGACCCAAAGGAAGTTCAGGGGTGGCCTGGCAATGTGCACAGACTTGCTGCACACTCAGTGTGTGTTATAAGGCCCTGTGGGTAATTAACAGTAATCAGAGGAACCCTTTCCCTGTTTGCAACCTCATAGGACTCCCTCAATCCTAGACTAATGAACTTAAATACACACACAGACACATACAATAGTTTGTTTCGCTATTAGTGATGTCATCTTATAGACCTCCATTGTTTTATACCAGTTCAATGGCAGATGGCTTCAAATGGCTGATTTGAAACTTGTATCTTGTAATGTTTGCTGTTAAATGAGCTGCTTGTTTTAAAAAGCACTACATTGGAAGATCTTTTGTTTTAGTAATAAAACCAAATGTTCTCATCACATATTACAAAAATCCTGTGTTCTGAAACAATGATTTGAGGGAATATATATATTTAATAACTTTAGTGAGAACATGAGCCCTGGTTTTGAAAGATTTATTTTGAAAATATTCTCGTTTCATATGAAAATTGCTTCAAAATGAATAAATTAACTTTATACATCCTCTGTCTCTCTATACTCTGTCTTGGTGTACCTCTTCACAGCAAAAATAATATAAATTATAATATATAATATATAATATAAAAAAAACTTCGTTTAATTCAGGTATTTTTATTTACAGCTCTGGAAAATAACATCAGGAAGTCAACTGAGAGGTAAGTATGAGTGATTAGTATCACCAGGTACAGTAGCAGGCAGTAAACAGTCCAGCACAAGTTCGAGGGATGAATGTGACGCAGTAGTTTTCCAGTAAAAATAGGTGAACATTGGTCTATTTATGTATATATATATATATATATATATATATATATATAATGTGGCAATAGAAATATATATATAAAAAAATAGACATAACTATACATGTGCAAATGTGCTATTTATAGATGAAAAGTTTTGAGAGATTATGTACAGATGTGCAGTCTTAAGATGCTATGTATTTTTCTGGTGGAATATGGCCAGAGAGAAAAAGCTGTTCTTGTGCCAGGCTGTTTTTTGTTTTTGCTCAGTTCTCTGTAGAGCCAGCCAGAGGGCAACATTTCAAATAAGTGGGCTGGGTATGATGGGTCCAGAGTGATTTTATCCCTTTTCTCACTCTGAAAGTATAAAGTTCCTGAAGATAGCCAGGCAAGCACCAGTAATATTCACATCAGTCATGTCATCAGTTAGATGAACACAGGACAGCCTGAATAACAGCCTCACTGTCGCCTGTCTCTCATGCCCTCCAGGATCCAACAAGGGTCCAGTGATGTTCTACAGGTAGGTCAAGACCAATCTCTCAAATGACTACAGATGTGACTACAGACGGAACAACCTGATCTCACGAGCAATTCGTACATATTTTATGAGGTGGCTATTTCGTACGAATTTGTACGACCTCACTCATACGAATTCATATGATTTACTCTAAATCGTACGTATTTTACGAGATGCCAATTCATATGAATTTGTACGAATGACCTAAACATAACCCCGCCCCTAAACCTACCCATCACGTGGTTTTAGACAAATCGTATGAAATCGAAATCGAGTGAGGTCGTATGAATTAGTATGAATTGGCACAAATTTGGCACCTCGTACGAATATGTACGAATTGCTCGTGAGACTGTGTTGGACAGAATCATGTGAAAGTGATAGGTCATTAAATCCAGTGAATTTTGGGAGGCCACAATAATAGTGGAGAGTTTGTTTTCTGTTTACTGCACATACCTTAAGCACAGGTTGGATGGTAGGGGAGGGTTGGGAGGGCAGGGGGTTAGGTGAAAATCAGATGTATGAGACTGGGCTTTTTACAATCATAAACACTCAAATAATTTTATGTTTGCATAAACAAGATATAAATGATAAAATAAAAAAAATGAACTTCAAATAAAATATATTCTTTAAAAACAAATCTTATTTTCTGTGTAATTAGCCTCTGTTCATTTTTTGTTGTTTTAAGGATGCTTGGAAAATTTGACTGGGACAAAAATACTTATTATGAACACACAAGAACACACAAACAACTAGCCTCCACCTTCACACCATGAGAGCTTCATATCAAGAGCAGGTGACTGGAACACTTTGGTTTTGTCACCTCGCTCTGATCCAAACAGCGATGACGCTCTTTGGCGACATAATCGCAGTTTCTATCTGTCTTAAGCGCTTTAGCAGTGTCATCGAAGGCCAGGTGCCAGGTCCAATGAAACGTAGAGTAATACTTTAAAGCCTCTGGAAATACATAGCCTTGCTTATTGTAAGGTCCAAGAGTCATTGGTGGGTTTCGGCAAATCACATTCAGGGGTCCTAAAGGTTTCAGAGGCAGCAGGCATGAGAGGAAAAAAGAGAACATTGTTAAGTGTAAAGGAACTAACCTAGTAAAGCCAGTCTGATCACACCTTTAGTGTGAAACCCATCTGGCTCAGGTTTGTGCATCCAATAGTTAAGACCATTTTACAGAATTTGATTATTATTATTCAGCAAAGTGTTCCTTACTTTGTCTTGCTGTAAAAAGACAAACGTATCTGATCTAAGAGACCATCATGGGGCATGAGGGTCTGCAGCAGGGTTAACTAAAAGTAAAACCCCCAAAAATATTTTTGTTACTTTAAATAACATAAACACAAGCTTAAATAAAATAAAATTTAAAAATAAAATAATGTATATTTTAGTGAGCAAGTTGCATGGTATTGCTAATTTTCATTTAAATTAAATTTAATAAAGCAAAACATTTTTTTAATTCAATGAAAAAGACAAAAACATTCAACAAATTTAAAATAAAAACAAAATCATTAAACAAAATCTAATTCAAAATATTACCAAAAACTGTAATAGTATACTGTCTTAATAAAACTGTAATAACACTGGAAGAAAAGATTGCACATATACTTTGCTTGAGAACGGGTTTGTGTGGTTTATGGAAAGGACGAAGTGAATCAGGAACAAATGTGTCAGTGACAATTTTAATCAGCTCTTCAGATAAAACCAATCTTCTCCACACACACACACACAAACAAGAATAGATCCTCCATCCAAAGCGTCTAGTTCTATCCCACAGTACAGCTCTGTGTTAATGGCTGCACTGCTCCACGCTGCTGTTTCTTATAGCAGTCCGGTGAAATATAGACTATTTGGTGGCTGGGACATAAATTGATCTGTAAGGATTACACACACAGCACTGAAGTCCTCATCAGGCTTGCTGTTATTCCACAGAGGGCCCATCAGACAAGAAACATGCTTTTAATTTCGGGATGTGAGGCTTTATCTGACATTTTGCCTACTAACACCATCTATCAGCATCTGTGTGGTTTAATCTCTGTCTATGTCGTCACTGTTTCTTTGCTCTTGTTTATGAGTTTTTCTCTGAAATGGTGACTATTTTGACACTGTCGGCTCTGCTATCGGGTGAGGTAAATCCGGCTAAACCTGGCAATAATGTCTCAGGGGGTGAAAAGGATTATTAAGGAATGGCTCCAAAGGCTTTGGAATGGCTAAGAATCTTAACCCATTTAACCTTCTTTACACCATCATCAAATCAGGGCACAAAAGAGCCAAAATTAAATACTGTATGCCAAATCATGATTTTGTGGGGAGTACATGTATCAAGCAGGACCTATTCAGGTCAAATGCATCTTACTAAACTGAAATGTATTTGTGGCATGCTGTTGATTTATCACAGATATTAATTTGGCTAAAAATGAACATGAAATGCTTTTACAGTACTGCACAATATTTATACTAAGAAAAAGTGATTAAATATATGCTGAAAATTACTTAGAAATGTACTACTGTATGTGTTCATGTTGGATTTATTTGTAAAAAGGCAAAACATATTTTCCTTACGATACATGTGAGTGTGCATGTCAATCATTATTGCAAACTGTTTATATATATATATATATATATATATACACACACACACACAAAATCATGTCATATTTCACAACGTAAACAAACCTTTTCTTGTCATACTCTAAAAAAATCAAGTAACAGCATATTTGGTACTAATCTATTAATAATCTTTTTACTTTCTGAAAAGTTTTTAAATATACATATTTTTAAGTTTAATATAACAAATGTAGATTTTACAAGTTTTTTTTTTTTTTTGTAGAGCCACATTACAGGATGTCAGGACTATTGTATTACCCTGACTGTCATGAAGGCTGCAGTGGAGTGAAAGGTGTGAGATGATGAATGTAATTACAAAACATTTAATGATAAACTGGAAACAAAAGGCTAACTCCAAATAGGGTCAAGACACGTGAAAACTCAAACCGAAACCAAAACAGACAGACAGTATCAGACAGACAACGTTACCCTGACATTTTTTACTTTATACCCTCAAAATAATAATAATAATTTAATTAAGAAATTAAAGACAACCTAATGTAGATTATGTGTATTCATTGCATTTTTGCCTTGCATTTTTTATTTGTAAATAAATGCATAGGACTGGCAATAAAGTCACATCTTGTCTCTTTTTTCTTATAGGCAAGACTTTCTTCCTTCCTTGTGTTGGGTTATTTACGTTTCATTCTTAATTAAATGCTTCACATATTTTCAGACAGCTGCTGTGTTATTTTACAAAAGCAGCTGTGAAGAGACAATCAAACAGAGACCTTGACATCAGACAGCTTGTTTCATCCGCAGATGGAAACTGCAAAGTAAATGCAGTCTTGAACGTGGCTTATAGCCTCTGATCCTTCAACTCAACAGTGTAGCTTAAGAAGGGAAATGCTACATGCAATGTTCACTCATAAAACAAAGGAAATGAATATTAGAAAGATGAAGAGGAGAAGAGAGGAGCGAAAGCCCCAGACAGTCAGACTGCTCTACCAGCGTAATTGGTTGTGACTGCACTCCCCCATCTTTGACATGTAAATGGATCGAGACGTTACCTCCTTAACTACTGCATCTAATGTTTCTTTAATGTAATGGAGTTTGATCTTAGGTGTCCTATGTCCAATATTTTTCTGTAACATCGGACTGAAGAGGTCTCTGGGGCCTATTGGGTTCATGCACACACACTCTCACACAGACACAGGGAACTCATTTTGAGGCTGCCTAAAACTACAGATCTACAGATGATCAGAGTTCATGTAGAAAACTGATACACTGCTGTACGTGATGGATTTGACAGCATATCTGGCATCGCTCCGTTATACCATGACAGCCGACCCTCAGACATCTAAATCAATGAAGCATCTGCAGTCGTCTTAGTCTTCATTTGTTAAGTGACGCTAACAGCATTGCAAAATGTCATTATAGTCACAGAGACTAATGACTTAAGGCGACAGGCATAAATAAAGTAAATTGCAATAGGTCTACATGTGCCTCAAGACATCTAATCAACTTATGACCAATAGCTTTTTTATACAACTTGCCAGACGTTCAGACCAAATAGAGCTAATGAAGAGAATTGTTCAGGGTGTACAGAGGGAACATGAAATAAAGGAATCGACTGGACAAATTCTGAAATGTACAATATGTGACCCTGGACCATAAAACCAATCATAAGGGTCAATTTTTTTAAAGGTTTTAAATAAATGCGCTTTCCACTCATGTATGGTTTGTTTGAATAGAACATTATTTGGGAGAGTATAGCAGAGATGCTATGCTTTCCCTGGCTTACAAGAGGGTCGGGCTTGTGTGGAATCCTCCGCCTCGTCCCGATCCTTCAAGGCTGAATGAGGAATTCAGCATATCAATTGCCTCAAGTTGCTGGCAGTACGCCTGGCCCTGGGCTGCCTCAGAGGGCACCTTCAGGGTAAAGATGTTTTGGTCTGCACGGACAACATTGCGACTGTAATGTATATCAACCGGAAAGGCAGTTTACACTCCTGTCGCATGTCACAACTCGCCCGTCACTCTTGTGGAGAGTGGAGACTCCATCCCCAGGTGGTCCAGCTGATCTGGAGATGGTTCGGAGCTGCATATGTAGAGCTGTTTGCATCTCCAGAAACCACCCAGTGGTCCTATTCCCTAACTGAGGCAACGCTTGGCACACAGCTGGCTCCCAGGCCCACGCAAGTATGCATTTCCCCCAGTGATCCTTCTAGCTCACTAGTAGAGGAGCAGGTCCTGTTAGTGGCTCCATATTGGCCCAGCAGGACCTGGTTTCTGGAACTCATGCCCCTCGCGACAACCCCTCCCTGGCCAATTCCTCTGAGGAAGGATCTGGTTTCTCAGACGGGCACCCTTTGGCACCCGCATCCTAACCTGTGCAAAATTCACGTGTGGTCCCTGGATGGGACGCAGAGGTTCTAGGTAACTCTCACTGATAGGCTGTCCACCCTTAAGGTTTACGTTGCTGCTATTTCCGCCCATCACAACCCCATAGAGAGAAGGTCGGTGTGGAAGCACGATCTGGTCATCAGGTTTCTTAGGGGGGCCAGGAAGTTAAATCAACCTAGTCCTCCATCCCTTCCCTCTTGGGATTTGGCATTGGTGCTGAAGTTTCTCTCCATGAAAACGGAAGGCTGTCTCCAAGCAAGGGATAGTGGAGCCATCACCTTGGCTTATGAAGCACAAGGTTACATGCTTACTCTAATAGTGGTCTCACATCGTCCTGGGCGCTGGCTTGTGGCACCTCGCTAGCAGACATCTGTTGAGCTGTGGGTTGGGTGACTCCTAACATGTTTGCTAGGTTCTATAGCTTGCGTGTCGAACCGGTTTCCTCCTGTGTTCTCACCTCAAACTGGTAGTCGCACTGAGAGGCCCGGTTCAGAGTGAGTGACCCTGTTGGGATCCCATATGTGTATTCCAAGGTACACTTACTAGGGTCATGTTTTCCTAGCAGACTACATTCTTCCATCTCTAGAGCAGGGGTTTTCAAACTGAACCATCGACTGCAACAGCTGGATGGAGGGATTTGTTCCTCACATTAATATCCAGCAAGGCCAAAATCTGTCACTGTCCCAAGTGCCATTGCCTAAACATCTATCCATCACAAACATGCAAGAAAGACACTTCCTCTCATCAAGCCTTTGCAAGAATTATGTGTGTTCAGTCCTTGTACGAATTATATGAATGGAAACAATTAATAAGCATTGATAATGGTGACCTCCACAAAGATCTCTGTGTGCCGCTCTCTGCCTTACCGTCTGTGTGAGTCTGAATGCGGAGCGCGACAGGATTAGCACCCTGTTAATGGTGCTTATCAGTGCATGTGAGTGCAAACAGCATGGCCATTTTGCAGGCTAATCTGCGGAGAGAAGGAACAAATCCATCCTGAACCCTCTTTAGTGTTGCCACCAACACCCTGCCCTGCCTCTCAGCGCCCTCTCCTGCATTCCTCACACATCTGAACTGTATCAAGCCATATTTCTAAGGGTTCTATATGATCAGCATGATCAAAACTTTGCTGAAAACCTGCTGTGCACAATTTACCACATGTCTTTTTTCATCTGATATATAGTATGTAGCTTTTTAGCAAGTAAAATGACTTTTAACATTATTAATACAATTCTCTTATTGGTACGAATATTTACTGATTCGTAATGTAAATGTAGGAATAACATCAAGATGACCAAGGTTTACTTGATCATAATTACTGTAAAATTATTATTAAGATTTTAAAATATGAATATCAAAGGCTCTTGATATGGGTAACACTTTATAATAATTACACACTATGAACCATTAGTTAAGCATTAGTAAATAGTCAGTTCATCCTTTATAAAGCATTGTTCCAACATTAATA
>JAUCMS010000095.1:20051693-20066795 GCA_032357445.1 Enteromius radiatus | reverse complement strand
TGTTCTGCAGGATAACCTAACCATGACAAAGACATAGAGCGCGAGCAGCTGATATAAATACTGGTTGGATATTTGTGGCGCGTGGGGGAGGAGTATTTAGACGCTCTTCGCAGAGACTTTAGTAACGTCATTGATTCTATTAAGCTCAGGGGCCGGACGCGTTTGCCGGGAAAAGTCCCGCCCGTCCCAATGGCCACTCCGCCCCTGGGTTGGCCGCAAGTGCAGGACTGGGCATGAGTGCTGGCTTCTCTGCTAATGGGTGAAATGAATTTTTCGCTTCCCTGGTGGGTGCTAAACGGTGTGTAGATGTGAAGAGGGAAATCCTGGGCCGTTTGGGGTTATCGACAATATGTGCAGCTCAATATTTCTTTATTGAGTGGGAATACAAGCCCCGTTTGCCAGCCCTTGCTCAAGTGGCTGAACTGCCTGAAAGAGAGCCCGACAGCCGAACAGGTGGCAGAGTGAGTGGTGATTAACCGGCTGCTTCGTTCCCTTCCCCAATCTCATCGACACTTCACCTGGCCGGTAAAAGTGGGGCTGGTAGAAGATCTTCCCGTGCCTATACTGATCGGGAGAGACTGACCTGGGTTTAACCGCCTGCTAGCTACTGCCATGCAGCCTGCCACCCCCATAGGGAGCCGCCGAAGATGGAAACCGGCCCGAGGACTATGGCAGCGTCCCGTCCTTCTGGGCTCGGACAGTGGAAGAGATGGTAAGTCCCCTTCCCAAAATAATACAATTTTCTATGACGTATTTCAAGAGGTGACTCATTCACAAAGTAACTAGGACGACAGGCTAAAGCATTGCTGGACTCAAGTCCGAGACATCGAGGGCAAGGAAGCTCAGCCTGGTCCCCATCCTCTCCCGTGCTTTGTGTTTCCCGCACCTCATGCCATTAGTGCGGGAACACCTGGTGAAAGCGCAGCAGGCCCAACAGCGCCACTACAACTGGGAGGCCCAGCCACAGGAATTCCAGCCTGGAGAAAGAGTCATGTTCCTGGTCCCCAATGCCGCCTGCCATTCCTGGCTACCTGGCAAGGGCCCTGCACTGTACTTGAGAAGCGTGGGCCGGTTACCTACCGTGTTCATCAGCAAGACCTAAGACTGTGTTTTCTACCCCTAGTGGTCACTGGCAGTACCGGACCCTTCCCTTTGGCCTTCATGGGGCCCCAGCAACTTTCCAGCAGATGATGGACATTTTACTACTGCCTCGTCATTTGTATGCAGCGTATCTGGAAAATTCTCCATGAGACAGAGCGTTGACTTGTTCTCTCTTTACCTTCCCAGAAAGCAGCTGAGGACCGATCAGCCACACTGCAGCATGAGAAAGTGAGCACGCCACTCACCGGAGCACCCACCTCAACACTTTTGTTCACCCACTTTGTAAATAAATCCACCCTCCAGGACATTTATTTTGAGCTCTTTTTGTTGTGTGATTCTTCACCCGTGACTATATATATATATATATATATATAATATGATTGTGCTAAAGTGGAACTATTGCAAGTATACTCAGGTTGTACTAACACAATCCCCTTTTTTCTTTTTTACTTTGTGTCCCAGAAAAATTATTACTTTTTACAAAATGTACACAATTTGTACAAAATGTAAATAAACTTTCTGAAAAGTCATAATAATATAATAATTATTAATATTGTACATGGGCATCAATAATAACTGATAATTATTTAGCACTAAATTGAGCAACACTGTGTGATACTGTAACCAGCAAGTATACTGTATGTAAACCCAACATGTTGTACCTTCTAACATAGCAGAAAGGATGGCTGCATTTTCCCATGCATGGAGTTTGTGGGTCTGCGTGCCTCCAGACTGAGAGATCTGGGTGTGAGTGGGAGCCTGGGCATTTCTTTAGTCAGACATGACCATGAAACATTAGCCAGACCACCTAGAAACCAGGGAAAAGTGCAGTAAACTGTTTGACTATCCTGCCTCCGCTCCTTCCCAAAACTATATTTAACTGTTCCCATAAAGAACGGCCCCGAAATGAATTTGGGAAATGCCTGGCCTTGAAGCAAACTGATGAAGAGGAAGTGCCATTTCACCTCTGAGTGGTTCAGACAGTGTTTATTGGCCTTTCATGTGGGTCTCGGGTCAGTTCTCCTGATCTGTATCTAAGTCTCATCTACTGAGAGAAACAGCAAGTCTGATCTCAGATAAGCTTAAGGCATTGTCAGTGGCATATGAAATGTTCTAGGCTATGTTGCAGTTTGTTTTTGTTTTGTGCTCTCAAGAGGATACAGACAATAAAATAATACAGACTCCCAACCATACTCACCATTCACATGAAAGTGACTACGACTTTAGTACTTAACATTTTGATAGATATCTTCCATGGAAGAAAATCATATAGACTAGGAACAACATAATTGCGTATTTCAGGTATCTTTGCTTTGTGCAAAGATATCTTCGTATAAATGACCCAATATATATAAAGTCCAAAATATATGAATGAGATTACACAAATTAGAATTTGAATAGTATATAAAGGACCACTGTTTAAAAAAAAAATTACATTTATTTGCATTTTCTGCAATATAATGTGCATCCCAGATCATCATACTAAAATAAATGTAAACAATTGGACATTGGGTTCACTGATATGAAATACGAGAAAACCGTGGCATTCTTAACATACCCCATGAATCAGATGATACATGAATATGGTAATAAAAACACAATTGTATTACCAATTTATACCAACATTGTACATCATAGTACATATTTGTGTAAGAAATCTGATACAAGTTATTATTTGTATAATGTACATTCACATTATTTTTTAATTTTATTTTTTTTTATATATATTTTTTTTTATTTACATTGACACTGTTTAAGTTGGCTGGGGTGTGGCAGTTACCGTGTTCTCTGTTCTGGTTGGTTAAATCCTTATGATGTCATTAGTTCACTCCACTACAATATCTGTCTCTCAAATTATTAAAAACAAATGTTCCTGTCTCTTCTGAACATAGATGTACACGCAAGTTCAAATTTCGGTTAGGAATATGAATAAAAATGTGTGAAAATCAGTAAAAAGTAGGATGTTGGCCATTAATAATTCTAAGTTGGACTGGTTCTGGACTCGGTTAAAGTGAGTTAGTGGAGTTGTTCTGAGTACAGAGGCAGGTTGGCGGTTTCTCTTTAATCTGAGCTGATTTATGATCAGTTCCTCTACATCACGTCTGGAGACAGTCTGGCGTCCTCTCCGCTTACAGCCCATCTACACACACACACACACACACATAAACACAGACGAACAAACACATATACACTCACAAACAGGGCCACACAAACATACATTCAGAAACTAACTGCCACACATACAGACACAAAGCAAGGCCACATAGACATGGCCCACCATCCATTATGGTGAACATCACAGCAAGGCTAATCAGCAAACATTCATCTTCTAGGCCGTTACTGTGTGCTTGCATGTGTATATGTTATCTGTGGGAATGACAATGTATCACAGACATCTCGATACCACCAGAGTCATTTATTCTGTGACAGTGTGTGTATGTCTGTGTGTGTCGGAGTGTGTTTGAACAAGCAACTGGACACAGGAAGTCCCATGCCTCCTAATACACAAACAACTTCTGGAATTTGTTACTAGCTTTAACTATTTACTTTCTGTGTAAATTGTGAGATAGTCTATTCAATTATGCAGCATTTAAATAGACATATAAATTACATAGAAATATATATAAATTATTATAGTTCACCCAAAACTATAAAGTAGCCCATAATTAAATCACTCCCAATCCATCCTGTAGGTGTATATGACTTTCTTCTTTGAGATAAATGCAGTTGGAGTTTTTTTTTTTTTGTTCTTCCAAACCTGGTAATGATGGTGGATAGTGGCCAATTTTGTTTTCTATACATCACATATATCCATCGTAAAACTAACCTGTTTACCTTTAACCTCTAATAAGGTTAACACGTCTTCTGAAGCAGATTGATGGGTCAAATCACTGACTTCTGATATCATCTGTTCATTCTAAGTACACTCACATCTGGCGCTTTAAATTCTCAAACTCGGTATAGCAGGATGGATTCTGACTGGATGTCAACGTTTTTATCAACTGGGAGGAATTGTTGTAAAAATCACAGTTTATAAACTATGTTCTCGAGCTAACAGTTTTTTTTCAAGTCAGATAACGCTAAAAGAATGTTGTTTAAATACTGCTTTGATATATATATAGTTCTGAGAAGGACCCTCATGAATCCAAAACAACATGGTAATACCATCATACAGAGAGCTACTAGGGATCTTCGGAACCTTTCCTTTTTTTAGCATATATCATAGCATCTTCCAAATAACTGCATTGACATACTGTACTAAAGTGTGTTTATATGACTGTGAACACATGTGTGTTTCTGTCCCTGTGTAGGCATGTATGTATCCATGCTCAAAATGGCCCAGCAGGTTCATCCGTCTCCTGCAGAGCTGAATGTCAAAGCCAGGGACCATTATCTCCTCTACTTTGTATAAACTCAAGAGACCACAGTGCCCCAGACTCATCCTTTTATAAACACACCTCAGATATAACACACGCGCTCATGACTCACACATTACAGCTGCCACACGCATCATTCATCCACAATAAGTGCCGTTTATTTGTATATTTCTTCTCCAGAACAAGTTCACATGTCCTTACACTAAAGTGATGGGTCACACGCCCCCCCTTAGAAATTAAAAAAAATGAAAGTTGATCCAGCATTATAAATGGAAAGTATAGTACAACTAACATAGCAGAACTAGTAGCCTATAACTGCGAATATAACATCACACACACACGCACAAATCTAAACATTCATTCTTCATTCATTAGCAGTAGTATTGAGCTCTTTTGCATTTGCAAATAACAGTGCTGATCTTGTGCTTTGACTGACAAAATTCTCCTCTAAACCCTTTTTAAACACAGAAATGTTAAAGGCATGGGAGTGCCTCCTTCTTCTCTGATCTGAGCACAGCCTATGGGATTCAGCGCTCAACTTGAAATACAAAGTTACTGGTGTTTTTGCAGTTCAGTTTATCTCTGTAATGTGCTGAATGAACTTAAAGTATAAATAAAATATGCAATATTTCATAGAATGATCACTGCAACCACAATAATTACAGAATAATTAGATATATTCTGAAATGGTTTTAGTTAGCATAGCACATTAAAGGAAGGATTTCATGACAAAATAACTAGTGTTTACTGTATTACTTCAGCAAAACAATGTAAATGAGCAGAGCTATGTGCAAAAGAAGTTGCACTTCACAATAAGATCCCATTAGTATCCCATGATTTACATTTGATACAGTATTTTTAATTTGTTGTTACCCTTAGTTAATAAAAAATAACTTACATTTCATTATATTTTATGTTAGCTCCTGTCTACTAAATAATATTTACTGATATAACTTTATGTCTAAGCTATCGTCTGGCGCTAAATAAGGCTAAGCTAAAGAGTGTTTAATCACTGGCAGTGATACTACACAGGCTACCTACTGTACAACCTGAAGATGTCAGACAAAGCTACAGTCTCTGTAGACAAGCTTTAGTACTGCCAACTAAGACATTCAATCAATACACATAAGCAGTGATACAAAGCTAGGACAATGTAAAGAAATTACTATATTTTTAAAAAAAACTTAGTGTCAGAGTTTCCAAGACTACAATACCTTGAGAGATATAAAAACAGAAACGTCCAAGGTTACGTACAGTATGTAACTGTAGTTCCTCGAAGGAACGAGACGCCGCGTCAAACGAGACACTATGGAGAGCGCCTCCAGTGTGAAGGCTGTGAATCGTGTATGCAATCAGTCCAATGAAATGGTGAGACGTCACAGACCAGGAAGCATAAAAGCACGTGGAATGCAGACGGCTTCAGCTTCTGTCATGAAGCGAGCGCAGGCAGGGATGTGGCGACGAGACGCGGCGTCTCGTTCCTTCGAGGAACTAGGGTTACATATGTAACCTGAGATGTTCCTCTTCAGGAACTCGAGCCACGTCAAATGAGTCGCTATGAGGAACGAGATGCCCACACCCCCACACTTGCAAGTCCTTGCCTAGTGTGTGTACATACTCATAGACAAGAGCACAGCAGCACCAGGTGTGGCTCGAAAGTCCAGTCCATAGAACCGGACTGAGGGGTGTGAGGGGTGAACCACCCCGCCACCCCACAGATCTCCTCCAAGGAGAGCAGGGCCTTGGAGGCCGCGACACCTCGGGTTGAATGCTCTGACTTCTAACCTTGGTGAGAGACCAGAGGACTCGTAAGCAGTGTTTATGGCATCCATTATCCACCTACTCAAGGTCTGCTTGGTCGCTGGACAGCTCTGGAGGATGGTCTTGACAACCATGCACCATGGGGCACCCTGCCTGTGAGAGGAAGTCCCTCCTGACTAAAATCTCCCACAGAGAGCCATCTAGGAGGGCTGTCAGGTCCGAGAACCATACTCGGCCCGGCCAGAATGGTGCTACAAGTAGTAGACTTCGGGAAAGGCATACAGACAAAGCCTTGGCCACATCTGTACCTTGGTATCCATTCTCCTGAGTCACAAAGAGGTCCACCTCTACCTGATAAAAAAAATACTCTCCAGATCTGCTCCTCCACCTTGGAGCGGAGCATCCATTCCCCTGCCTCAACAGGATGTCTGCTCCTATGTTTAGATGCCCGGGAATGTAGACGGCTTTCAGTGAGAGGAGTCTGTCCAGGGCCCACACAAGGATCTGGTGCGGCAGCTTGTATAAGGGGTGTGATCGCAGACCTCCTTGATGGTTGATGTAAGAGACCACCGATGTGTTGTCGGTGCACACCAACATATGTTGATCTCTCACGTCTGGGAGGAAGTGTTTCATGCCAGCATCTCCAGGCAGTTGATGAGCCACATGAGATGGCAACCACTCCACAGACTGCATTCGGCACTAGCTTCCACGCTGCCAAATAGTCTACTAGGGGAACCAGTCTCTCTAGGCTGGCCTCTGGTGGAGAAGGAGGGATCAGATTGGTGTAATGGCATGGCCCACCCACAGGTGTTGGTGAGGAGGAGCTTGGGCTACAACATTCTGCTTTTGTGTCTCCCTGTATGAGGAGTGTGTACTCACCTGCTGTCGAGTATTGTGTGCTGCGTGCTCTGGACCCAGACAAGCCACACACAAGTTATGTGTGTTATCCGGCAAGATGTATCTTTTGCATGGATAAGCACACAAGCGATAGTGTGACTTGCCCTCGCCCCTTTCACTCTTAGACTTTGCTTTTGACATTTTCTTTTTATTTGTACACACAGAACGACATACACTTTTAGACACACACACACACACACACACAGAGAGAGAGTGCTTTCGCTGAATGACAGAAAGCTGAAGCCTGCTGCATTCCACATGCTTTTATGCTTCCTGGCCTCTGACGTCTCACCATTTCATTGGACTGATTGGCACACACGATTCAGAGTCGTCATGCTGGAGACGTTCCCCATAGCGTCTCGTTTGATGCGGCTCGAGTTCCTGAAGAGGAACAACTGAGACATCTGACCCATTTGAAAGTGGTCACAGTTATAAGGTTTGAAAAGTTATAAAATTAATAGTCACACTTTACAATAATTTAACATTCAGTAACAACAAGCAATACAACTGTTACAATATTTATTAATCCAACAAAGTCTCACAACTAATTTGTACATATTTTACGAGGTGGCAAATTTGTGCTAATTTATACAAATTCATGATTGGTAGGTTTAGGTCAGGTTAGGTATAGGTCATTCGTACAAATTAATAATTGAATTGAAAACTTGTAAAATGCATGCAATTTAGCGAGAATCATATGTACGAGTGAGCTTATACGAATTTGTATGTATTAGCCACCTTGTAAAATATGCATGGACTGAGATCAGGCTCATTAATCTCATTGTTAGTTCATATTATCTTAGGTTTATTACATAATATTGACTGGCGCAACTTTTCACATCTTTTTTTTTCAGGAAAAATATGAAAACCATGAGACCTAAGCAAAACTCTATATTTTCACTATTTAAGGATATAATATTAATTCTTTCCCTGAAGTATAACTGAGTTATAAAAATTTGTGATTCTGAACTGTGAGTCAGTCAGCGTGTTTAAACAGTAAATGTGAGTGCACTTATACAGTAAGAGAACATCAGGATGTTGAAACAAAAAAAGGCTTTTGTTTTGCCAAAGTCACAGAATGAGGTCAAAATGAAAAGCCACAACACTCAGAGGAAGTGCAGAGTCATGACTCAATGCTACAGAGAATGAGCTTCATGTCACACTTCAATTTCCAGTATGGGTTTGTGTTTGGAATCACTTTCATATGAAAGGATGACAATATGTGCTATACTTTGTGATGAAGCGAACAAAAGTGCAGTGAGCATTTTAGACAATTAAAGGCATAGACAAACCAAGTAAAACTAAAATCCCCCACCCCACCCCCCACAACACAAAGTGTCACTACACTTCTTTGTCTTAATAAAAAACTTTATTTTCATTAAAATAAATATGATATTTATAATTTGCTGCTTAAAAAAGTAGACAGTTATAGTTGAGATATATGAATGTCATTCATTCATACATCTTCACTATAGCCATCTAAAAACTTAACATCAAGATAAATCCCTGTATAACTGGGACTGTGTGGTTTGGCAAGCACAGAAAGTATGACACAGGCCCCAAATGTAGAGTAGCTGAAGACTATAAAGCCTTTCTTTCTGTGTCTTTATTTCATTCAGTTAATTTTCTACACATCTCCAGTGGGACGCACACTACAGAAAACAAGAATTCACTCTGGTCTAGAGTGTGACTGATGTTTTGCCCACCAGAGGATGAGACTCAGAGAGACATTTGTGTCTTCAAGCTTCACGCCAGCATGCTCATAAAACTGTATAACCTTGTAAAAAGTCATGGTCAGTTTGGGAAATACATAATATTCATTCATATACAAGAGTGTCCCAAAGACACGAGCCATTAAATCTTAAAATACAAGACATAAATATATATGTGTGATACATGAAACCTAAAGACTGAAATATGATCATTAATATATGAACTTGTCATTGATCAGAGGTTGATCTTTTACAGTCTTTTACAAAAACTGAAAAGGTTTCTTTCTTGACTTTCTCTGAAATTTTTCAGGTAAAACTACAAACAATTAAAGCTATATCTTTAATGGAAATCTTTGTCGTAAGCAACCAGGACGAGTGACAAGACGTCTCATTAATGTAAATTACTACATATTCTGTGCGGGGAATGTCACAGATCTTTCAGTATTTTCAATGCTATTTTAAGGCACAAATCACTGATTAAAGATGGCTCATATTTCACATGTTCCACGAAGGGGGAAGGGCAGACACTCTGGTTTCCTGATCCGATTCTGGCCTGTTAGGGGACCAAGGTCACGAGCAGTTCAGACAGAGACCTTTCCACAACTTTATGACTATGCTTATACAGGAGATCAGACAAATGCTTCCTTTCACAGCAATATTGGATGATAGAGACTGAGAGATGCAGGGAGAGATGGAGAGAGAGAGCTAGCATAAGTGCCTGTCTGTAACCGGAGCCAGGTCCAAGCAATTATCTCCAATAATTAGATCGCAAGCCCAAAACAGAGCCAGTTACACACATACACCCCGCACAGGCCCCTGGCTCCTGTACAACAACACAAGGACCTCTAATTCACTCTACCAAGGGACACTCAAACCTAAGGCCCAATTAGGAGGCCGAGCAGGGCACCAAAACAGCTGGCCTTGGGTTCCGGAATGTACCCACTTTAGCCCATAGAATACTTCCATAATAAAGCTGACCTCGGCCGAATCTAATGTGTGTGTGTGTGTGTGTATGTTTTTGTGGAGCCACTCTATAGTCAAGCCAGGAGCACAGGAAACTGTATTAGACAGAGTTTGTATTGGTACTGGAATTAATTGTCCTCTCCAAACGACCAAATAATACAAGAGATCTCTGAATGCGAACATGTCTGTCTACAATACTCACAGAAAACAGATGAGTGGAGCATTCGTTTGATAGAGATGATTCACTGCCTGATGGGTTGATGGATTGGGCAAACAAGGTAAAACGGATGTCTGGAAGGACAGAAAATAGTTACTTTTCTTTTTTTTTTTTCTTTTTTTTTACTTTCTGCAGCGATAACATGCCTTATTGCTTAACATGAAAATAACAATTGTATGAGAAAATACATCAAATAAATTACTATATTTATTGAAAGCAATGACAAGTCTTGGGTGTTATCCTGACTGATTTCCAGCAAATTGTTTAATTAATATAGAATTATTATCTTTTATTAAAGATGAAAAACTGAGCATCATACACTAATTGACTGAGGATCACACACTACCAGACTTTCAAGTACTTCTGAACACAACAAACTCTCACAGAAACTTGGTCTTGTTGCTAATAGAACAATATATTCTCTTGTTGCCAAATGGAAAAATGTAATTTAGCTCAAAATATCAGACACGTTTGATATCCTCCAGCTGGATGGGATAATAGACTGAAGTTAAAAAATCGGACTCTGTGACTATCAAACACTCGATTTTCTGTGGAGTCTGTCAACTCAAACTCATCTTAAATTTAAACCATGTCGATTTAATTCTGTAAATTGAGCCCTGTTAGACTGAAGAGCATGTAATATTCAATTCATTCGTTTTACGCCTTCTGAAAAGCCAACTTGGAGAGACAGGAAAGAGTGAGGAGTGAAGAAATGCAGAGGATAAGATGTGTTTAACTGCTCCTTGGGCCTTTCTGCTCGATTCTTCCTACCTGTAATGTTTCAGACAGACATGAGATTTGGCTTCAGGAACTGTCTCCTTCCACATACTCTTGAACTCACTGTCCAAGGCGGCTAGACATGCTGGGATATTTTGAGGGGGGTCAGATGCACAGATGTAACAGTAGAGACTTTGGGTTCTGCAGAAAATCATCTAATCAAATGGCTTAGCAGGAAGATTTTCAACCTAAAGATCACAAGCAACATATTTGTGAGCAGACAACATAAGGAACGTAGCGTTGTGAGGCCAAGAGCCATCTCTACCAAGGGAAATACTAAGCACTCTACATATGATTATGTCACTACATAGATACTACATAAATAAACACACTCATAGACTGACAGATGGGTGTCTCTACAGTTGTTCAGTGCTGAAATATTTAACATCACTGATCAGGTTTCCTCTGTTGGGAGCTAAGGACTGCACTCTGACCTCACAATGACCTGGAAATGAATGTCTGTTTATGTAAGACGTACAACGTGCCAAACATTCCCAGCTTAACACATTAACTTCTGTGACATAGACATATCTATACCCCATTTAACAACAAGCTTGCAGTATACGGATACATATGGCGAATGTAGACTGTCCTTTTCATTAAACACTGTCCAGCACACATTTATTTTTAGTATCCTTATGAGAGCATGACTGACTGTTCAAGTGTATTATATGCATAATGTGTTTTTTTCCCAAGTGTAGTGTTTCTGGTTCTTTCTTTCTTTCTTTCTTTCTTAAACAATCTCACCACAGTTTCACTTCCACTATATCTCACTAAGGTTAAATTCACAGCTAGCATTTATTCTAAATACACATAATTATGGTCAATTTTCAAATATTTACATTTTTGTATAAATGTTTTGACAGATTTACATCTTGACTGAATGAAGCACAATCAATATAAATATGCTGTGGTATTCACCTTCTTTTTGTTGTCTTCACACATCAGATATAAACTAATATAATTCATTTATAAATTTGTGTGGTAACATTTTAGTATAGGGACCAGTTATTATTTGCTTGTTAGAATGCCTATTATTAAGACATTGGCTGTTTATTAGTACTTTATTAGTTTATTAGTATTAGTAGTATTTAGTTTAGTAGTATTAGTGCTACATATTGTAGTTATGCTGAGTTTGATGTGTTCCTGGGTCAACATATGTTGTTGACTTAGAATCAGATATTATATTGGCACATCATGCAGGCTATTAAATTATACTGGCTTGTGTTGCAGGATTTAGGACCCTGTTTTAAAAAAGTCTATGAGAAACCCCTAGTACAAGATTCCCACGCACTTCTCCTATCACTTGCAGCAATGAGTGGGGTTGTTCTTGGTCAAATTTAATTCACACAGTAGGAGTATAGTTAAATGAGTCATTCTTCTGTCTTAATGCACCATGTGTTGCTGCTCCAGGGAGCACATTCCAGTCAGGGATTGGTATAAGATGCCATTGTTGAAGTACATTAAGCCTAGAGCAGGAAAGACACTTTCCACTGTGTGAATAAGTCATACAGGCATATTAGTCCAATTTATTGCAACCACAGACACTTGCTCAAGTAAACATGATTATTCTGGACTCCTCTATGTTGCTTTCTCTTGGAACAGGCGGTTCAAGTGGAGTTCAAAGGGCAGAGGGTCAAAGCATTTGAGTGCCTGGTAAGCTTGAGTTGGGGTGTCTGTGAGTTGAGCAGATGGGGGTGAGACAGACAGGTACAAGATGAAAACCTGTAAAATCTTTAAATTGCAGTATCTTTCAAGCAAATATTATCAAGAACAGTTTGATTATGAACTAGAATTTTTATTTCACTGCAACAGGAAAATTAAAAACCTATATATATGGGCCATGCAAGATGGCCCGCTGTCACGACTTGTCCGACCAGACTTTGTATGTTTTGGGTTATTTTTCGTGTTTTTGGCAATAAGCACTGGTTTCTTTTTGTTAGATGGCCATCACTACATACGATAGGGTCACTCTTATTTCTATTAAGAGCACAATGCACTCACCTTTCACCGTTTTTGAACCCAAACCCAACTTGGGTGAGCGAGAACCTGAGGAGGAACAAAGGACCCGACCCTAACCGGCGTCCTCAAGGGAAACAAGCCGGCGTCAGGAACGGGCTGAGGGCACGCACACACCGCGCTTCCTTACCGAGTGTCTTGCTCGCCAATGTCCAGTCGCTGGATAACAAGCTCAATGACCTCAGGGCAAGGATTAGGTTCAAGAGGGACATTCGGGACTGCAAACTTCTCTGCTTCACCGAAACATGGCTGAACCCAGTGGTACCAGACCACGCCATCCAGCTGGCCGAATTCTTCTCAGTTTACCGCATGGACTGAACACTGGACTCGGGGAAGACTAGCGGAGGCGGAGCATTTCCCCCTTTCACGCTCCTGCACACCAAATCTTGAACTTCTGACCATCAAATGTCACACTTTCTATCTCCTTCTGGAATTCAGTTTGGTCATCGTCAGTGTCGTTTATATACCACCTCAAGGGAATAACTCTGATGCCGTCAGCATGTTTATGGAAGCGGACGCCATCTCACACCTCCTCTACACCACAACAATGTAAAAATGCTATTTATGGACTACAGTTCAGCATTCAAAACCATAATTCCCTCCACACTCACCTCTAAGTTGGAGGTCCTTGGTCTCAGCACACACCTGTGCCGATGGATCTCCAACTTCCTGAAGGACAGACCGCAAGCCGTAAGGATAGGTAAACACACCTCGTCCTCCATCACCCTCAGTACTGGAGCTCCTCAAGGTTGTGTTCTGAGCCCCCTGCTGTACTCACTGTACACTTATGACTGTGCGGCCACTTCCAACTCCACGTTTGCTGATAACACTGTTGTGTTAGGTCTGATCTGAGACAACAATGAAACGGCCTACATACGGGAGATTAAGAACCTGGAGAGTTGGTGCCAGGTGAATAGTCTCCACCTGAACATCAGCAAAACTAAGGAGTGAATAGTGGACTTCAATACGAAGCTGGAGCAGACATACCAGCCAACCACAATCAGCGGGACCCTAGAGGAGAGAGTGGACAACTTCCTCTACCTCAGTGTTCACATCACACAGGACCTGACTTGACTGATATTTTTGTGATCAGCAAGTGCCAATTATAAATTATAAATTATAAAATCATTTTGGTTCACTTTAATAAACAGAGGGAAAAAAATAATTAAATTATTATTTCTTCCGCATCTCATCCAACGACAGCAGCGCTGACGACACGTTTTTGTTCGAGTGTGTAACCAAAGTGTGCGTGTGCAAGGATGTGTGATTGCAGTAATGAGACAGAAAAGCTTGTGCATGTATATTTATTCATTTAATTATTTATTAGTTCGTTTATTGCAATAATAAATTAAACACAAAACTCCTGAAGCATAGGCTATCAATATTATTTGTTGTACCTGCAATAATAACGGGAAAAAATCATGCAGCAGGCCTACCAGCTGTATTATGTTTAATTTTCGATTCATGCTATAACTTAATTTATCTAGACCTTACATGTATTATTACAGTTAACTATGTGAAGTGATATGGAACTGTAATGTGGTCAAGAGAGCTGCCTGGAACTACGTTCGCCGTGCTTTTCCCTGAAAATAACTGCACACCTCATAACATTCGTCAGCCAATCAGATTCAAGCATTCAACGGCCCCGTAGTATAAATATATATACATAATAGGTCTCAGTTTGTAATCTTGCCATTGACCTGAAGAGAGGAGTTGAGATCGAACAGGGTGAAAATGGAATTGTGTCAAACTTTGTTTCTGGTTTCACAAGTGTTACAAATTATTTTGCAAGCACTTGTTTTAAAAAGAGTGAAAGGCTGTTGGGTGTAAGGGCTGTTCCATTTTAACACAATGCAAGGCAAAGTTTTGTGGGATCCATTTGGGAAATAAAAAAACAATCATCAAGGGTGAACAAAAATATCCTTAACAATAAACAGAAGCATATTTTAAATGCAAAGGTCAGTGTGAATGCAGTTACGATTACATGCCTCTGATTAGAACAATCATCACAGACCTCGCACTGACCATCAACAGCCAATCACATTTCATAATTCCACAGCACATGGAGGATATGAGAGCAGTTACAATCATCATTAGCTCGATGAGCACAAATTAGTGCTACACACACAATGTTACTGCCTGCCTCACACAAATATCACATGCAACCCAGTTTGCTCCAGAGACAAGATGAAACGTGTTTTCAAGAGAAGAGAAGAGAAGAGAAGAGAAGAGAAGAGAAGAGAAGAGAAGAGAAGAGAAGAGAAGAGAAGAGAAGAGA
>JAUCMS010000095.1:20017909-20029151 GCA_032357445.1 Enteromius radiatus | reverse complement strand
GTTAGTTGACATGTAGGTGTGAAGTTACTTATTTTCAACAGAATGTTCACAAGGGACCATCAAAATAAAGTGTTACCAAAGATTCATATGTCAGAGGAATGCATGAATTTGTATGTATATATATATATATATATATATATATAAAGGTTTAGGAAAATCAATTATGTTCTTGTGGTTTTCTTGAGAGTGTTCCTTTGTTGTGGGTGTGTGAGCGTTATTTTTCACAGTCCATAAAGTATTCTCAGTCCAACCCACAACCATTATGGGTTTCTCCAGCACAAGAACAGAGAGAGGAAAGTTGTTCATCAAAGTCTGTGGAAACGCGAGCCATTAATTATGGCGACAGAAGCGGCGTGGCATTTTGGGGTCCACAAGAGGGTCACAATCACTTTCAAATGACCCTCAACACACAGCTGGCTGTTCATCTAAGTAGAGGTCATCTTAATGTCAGTTTAAGGTCTTCATCAAAGCGTTTCAGGCACACAGACATTAGGAAAACATTGGGTCAGGCCTATAACGAATGACTGTACTCCAAATGGAGCATATCCCCCTCTGGACATCAATCGCAGGCCTAGTTGTTCCTCCTACACTCATATATGTTTAACGTTTAATTTAATTATCTTTATTATTATTATTATCATTAATTGAAAAAATTATCTGTATTGCTTAATGAAGAAAATAAAAAGTATGAATCATAAAAAAATAAAATATGCTGATTACTGCATGCTGTTACATAGAAATTTTTAAGGTGTCCTAAAATGTCTCCTAAAAAGTCCTAAAGTCTACTAAATAGTTTTTATTAGTGTTCATATTACTAGAATATTAACCATTTATTAGTAGTAAATAAGAAAATATGAATGTCTTATTCTACATCCCTAATCCTACCCAAATACCTTAAACTTCTGTAACTGTAACTAAATCTTACTAACTATTAATAAGCAGCAAATTAGGAATTTATTGAGGGAAAAGTCATTGTTAATAGTGAATAAGTGTTTCCTATTCTGAAGTGGTTTCAAACTTGGTGTTTGCTTTACTAATCTTTAAAAAAAAAAAAAAACTGTTATCTATCCAGGTGTGATGTCACATCCAAAATATCATATTTTATTTTTGCGCACATATGTACAGTAGCTATAACTTACTCAAATATATATATATATATATATATATATTTAAATGTGTTTATAAATAAAACTATTACACACTGTTAAGTAATTTGAATTTTGAAGTTTGAAAAAAAAATCTCTCTATCCCTGTTAAATGTAAGTAGGTTGGATTCCCAGGAACATGTAAATACTGTGTTACTATCAAAACTTTTATTTACTTTGAAACAATTCTCAAAATGGAAAGCAAATAGCAAGTACACATTGAATTCAACATACTTTTATGTAACTCCCTCCAATATTCTATAATTAACAACTTTGAAAACTTTGCTAATTAGTTTGTTTGTGGTTGACTTTGTTTGTTTGTTCAAGCAACAGCAGATGAAAAGAGTGCTCAAGAAAGCTTTTGGATATCAGTGATTATTTTGCACCTCCATCTGATGCCACCAGAGCAGATTATATCAAAGCTGATTGCTTTCAAATGTTTTTTATTAATATGTGTTATTATTATGTGAAGGATCAAGAAGAAAAAACTCCCTACCTTGATGTAATCTTTTCTTGTATTTATATATTTATCTTTTTTATTATTATTGTCATGCTGCGGCTTTTTAAGAAGTTTGCTGAGGCCACCTTGTGGACCCCGGTCCCACATTCAGAACCACTGCTCTGGAGGTAGCCTACTGTAAACAGTTCCCCTTTAAAAAATCTGACAGCAATGTTTACACTTAGACACACCTATCAAACACAAATGTTTTGTGAGCTATATAGAAAGGGTGGTGAGTCAACAGTTCCTCAACATTTTTTTCATTCTTTTAACAAATTTGCCAAAAGAAGGTTTCCATAACTGCTTTAACCTTCCTCCTTTCATCCTTCTTATGAGGCCACAGGGCAAAAAAGAGAACAGAGATGCTGGAGATTGTCTGCCTTCCTCCACCAAAGGCTGGTGGACTAGGACCTGGGTCTTGCTAATGGCCTTCATTGTTTAAATATCATTATTCGGGCTTTAGGGTTGTGAAGGCGGACCCTCATACTGCCAAAGTGGGGCATCTTGAACCGTGGCAAGGCTCCTGTTAAACCATGACAAAATACAGGTCTGGACAGTCAGCCAGGCACAAAACAAATCAAGATTTATGGACAGAAACTCCCCCATAAGAGTGGGGTGAAAACAGTGCTGGGGGCAAAAAGATAGATGGAGGAGGGGGAGAGGTTTGGAAAGTTGAAAGAGAAAATAAATGAAGACAAAATACTCTCACCACACTCTCTGCTTCATAACTTTTTGGGAACTGCATGAATCAAAGGTCAGCAAAAAGGTAACACTACAAATACTGATGATTGTACTACTGTCGTACAGTTCTTTACTATTCAGAAGTTTAGGGTAAGATTTTTTGGTAACATGTAGTTTTAAGGACCAGTTCCCACTATTAACTTGTTGCTTATTAGCACATTGGCTGATTATTTATGCATGCATTACCATATTTTAGATCCTTTATCCCACGTTATAACTTTACTATTAACATTTATACGCAGCAATTTTTTTTTTGATTTTCTTTTCTGAGAAAACTCTTAATAGTGAATATGTGTTCCCTAATCTAAAGTGTTACCGATTTTTTAATGATATATGGTGCAGTATATATATAAAGTGCAGTATGTAAGATTGACAGTTAGTTGTTGAAATCAGTACTGCAAAAAATAAATAAATAAATAAATAAATAAAATAAAGGCATTCCGCCCCAGAACACAAATTCCAGAGTAGACTGTATGACTGGCAGAGAAACATTTATTTAAACATAATATGTTTGCTAAATATACAAACATATAGTGTTATTTTTTGGCTTCAAAAGAGTCAAAAACTGACATACAGCACCTTTAACTTTTGACTGGTTGTGTGTACATTATACAGTTAATGACCATGATTTCCTGTATATTACTGTATCAGTTTATCCAAAATGGTGATGCAAGGTTGGTTTGGTTGCATGACTTTATCTCACAAGACTACAAAATATCACATCACGAGTAGGGCTTTAATTTCATATGCACAATTTTTTCATCCAGTCATGCTTTCTTTATCACTGTTTTGATGGTACATCATGCGCAGTTAAACTCTATTCCGCTCAGCTGTCTACACAGATGGCAACAGTGATCTAATCATTCAAAGCCCTTAAGTCTTACTGTTGCAAGTGTGGCATAACACAACATTAAAATCCAGAAATGTGCAGGATGATCATTATCCTATCAATGCAAATCAAGAGCATATAATGCAGCTCAATCAACTATACCAAATTTTTTTCATTACACCTTTTTTCTTTCATTTTAAAAGTTATGACTATGTTATTTAAACATCAAAATATATCTAAAGGATATGTGATTTTATGCTGCCTTGGAAGCCTGTCTGAAACCTGTTGCCTCAAGAAGTACCTTAATTTAGCCTAAATGGAATATTAATGCACTGCCCACTGTGCAGTATATATTGTGTACTAAAAAGTAGCAGGATGCACTAGTATG
Source organism: Enteromius radiatus (assembly GCA_032357445.1). Taxonomy (NCBI): domain Eukaryota; kingdom Metazoa; phylum Chordata; class Actinopteri; order Cypriniformes; family Cyprinidae; genus Enteromius; species Enteromius radiatus. The sequence goes on along the minus strand of JAUCMS010000095.1, from coordinate 20,025,549 downwards.
TAGCAATATGATTCAAGTGCTATGTTGTCATCACATGACCTCACTACATAGAGACACTACATTTAGTAAACAACACCCAGTTGTTCAAACCAACAAAAGAGCAGCACTATGTAAGTGCTGTGACAAGTCTCATTTACTATTATTATCTTATTATAGCGCAGGTAAACAGGAGCGATGCATTAGAGGAATGAGGAAGAGAGAGTGGCAGCTGAAGCCGGAGGGGGTTACTAACAGAGAAGATGAATGAAAGAGAAGCACACTCTGGGAAGCGTCCGGGGAACTGTTTGAGGGGAAACAGTGTCCGTTTGTGGCCTATGATAATACTTTCCATTCAGCAGGGCTCACAGTGAGCTGATTCCTCTGATTGCAGCCTGGCGCCCTGCTGGCGAGGCTCAGCACCGAAATTAAATCCACTCTGTACAGTTATAAATTATAATGCTCTATAAACAACACCCCCACTGGGAACAGAGAGAAAGAGAGGGAGAGAGAATGCTTGGATAACTGTCTTCTTAAGGTGTGAATAGTTTTGCTTTGATATTCCTAAAATATATACACATATTTGAAGTCATTGAATCATAAATACAAGAGCATACATTGTTTATTGCTTGTCTAATTGTAGAGTTCTCTCAATAGACAAACATTTGTGCATTACAGTATTTATGAGGTGAAACAGGCTGGTGACCACTTTATGTTGCAACATGGTGATATATCCTCCTCCACTTCAACTGGATTCCAAAGTTTAAGATTGTTTAACTGAGCCACTGAACCAAAACACTGCAGCTGTGCGTGACCAAGCCGCCTCTTTTACGAATGTTTGAAAACACCAAGAGGAAAAGACGTCTGTCCTCTTGAAAGTTTACTTTATTTGTTTTAATTGCACATTTCCGTAAATACAATATATTAAAATATATGTATTACGATGAATGCTGTAAACTGTTGCCCGTGGGTGTACCATTCTTTTCAAGTTCATTAAGCCAAATCTCAAAAAAGTCTTTAATTTTGTGTTGAAAGTTCTGGTTTTCTGGTCTTTGGATGATAGTGCCTCTACTGAGGCATGTTAAAACTACACGAAAGTACTATAGAAATAGGAGGTTTAACCCTCATGTCAACTCTCTGAAGTAGTCAGTGAAACAGCTGGCATCCTGACAGCAACCAAGCAGAGTAAAACTCAACCTGCGCCATTGGACAAAGCACCAGATGACAACATCACAACGGTTAAGAGTCAATGTTTAGCCAGACAGACATGTAAGAAAACAGGAGCTGACAAGCTGCAGACGAGAGCATCAGAGAGCTAAACTGGACTGAGCAAGTCCATGAAATGTTGAAACAGTCAATGTCTTACTGAGATGCAGGACCATTTGCTCGATTGACCAGTTTAATAAAGGATATATTATATAAATATTAAAAGTATACTGTAGCTCACAATTTATTTTTAGGTTCAACAAACCACTAACTAAGACTTTTGCTTCAATAAATGTATTAATACTTATAAAAACTGCTTATTAATACTTAGTAAGGTAGTTGTTAGGGTTAGGTATTGGTATGATTGGGCCAAACTGTTAATAATAGGCATGATAATAAGCAAATAATTAATATACATTTGTTAGTATTCTGGGTGGTTGCCAGAAATTTCTCCATGCTGGAAAAAAAAGTTAAGTTGTTTTGTTTTGTTTTGTTTTATTTTTCAGCAGGGTAAGAGGTTTAAGCAAACTGCTTTCTTCTGAAAGGTTGTTAGAGTGTTTTTATGTTTTTTTTCCAGCATGTTGTGAATGCTTTTAGCAAGATGTTATGCAGTTATAAGGTTGCTTTATATGTTGGTTACTGTGTTGCTATGTGGTTTCTAGAGTAAGTATGAGTTTTTTTTACCATTTTGTTAACCATTTTTATTTAGCAACTTGTTATGTGTTCTAGATTGTTAGCTAGCATTGCTATGCAGCTCCTGTGGTTTTCTAGTTGTTGGGGTTTTTTTGGGGTGGGTGGGTGTAGGGGGTCGTCATATTATATGCGGATGCTGTGTGTTTTGGAAGTTGCTAGGGCATGTTATGTTGTTGTTTAAGGGATAGTTCACCCAAAAATGGAAATTCTGGATTTACTCATTTTAACAGCTGCCGGTACCCATTGACCCACAGGGCTATGGAATACTATGGAAAACTGTTTGGATACCAATATTCTCCAAAATACCTTATTTTGTGTTTAACAGAAGAAGAAAAATAAATACAGGATTGGAACACCATGAGGATGAGTAAATGATGACAGAATTTTCTTAGATGCTAGTTTTTCTTTTGTTTCAATGCAGTGCTTTGTTTGTTTTATTTTTTAAGTGATTGAGTTTTGCTGTGTGATTATTAAAGTGTTTTTTGTTGTTGTTGTTTAGGAATAATAAAATATTTACCTATAGCCATTGCCATTAAAAATCATCATCAACACTTCATATTTCAGTTATTTCTATAACCTCAATTCTATAACTCAACCCGGCTAAAGCACAGGTCAGGCAGGACTAATTCAGCAACGAGTGCACTGCTGAGCCCTTAGTTTATAAACCAAAGTGCTGTGTAGTTTGTGCCTGCAGCAATTAACAGGAAATAGAGCAAATGCTTTTTGGTTTAAGGTATATGAAGAGAGGAGAGCAGGCAAGAGGGTAAAAGATCACGCTAGAGAGAGAAACAGAGAAAGTTGAAAGCATATGTTCTAATGGTTTAGGAGGTCTGTTCTCTCACCCTGCCTGAGGATGAGAGCTGTCAGTTCACATAGCCTGTGACGCGCTGCAGAAGTGAGGGCAAACAGAAAGAGGGGGAGAGAAGCAAAACGGCTCTGTAGGTGGTAGAATAAAAAGAACATAAGCAGGAATTATTGTCCAGTTCATAAGAAACAAATATATTTCCATATATTGTATTCATCAGAGATGAATATTCCCAGATGCACCACTGGAATGGCATAATGTCTTGTGTGCTTTATGTGGGATGCTAACAATCAGGGACAATGCCTGTGAGAACAGTGAAGCTTTTATCCACATCACCTCTGAGGCTGTGTCTTTCACCTGGATGTGCAGGTGTGATGTGGAACCCCAGGTCCACACAGAGAGCCTTTGTGAGGAACAATGGACCAGCAGGTAATAGTTTGACTCAGTAGTCGTGCAGCTGTCCCTGAGCTAAAACTAGCTATCTTTTAAAGGGTCGGAAAGAAATACCCTTCAGTGTGAGGAAAAACACTTGAGGTAAGGTCAGTTCACACCAAGAATGATAACTATAACAGTAACTATATCAGCAACCCACAACAATGTGTGTCCTGCATGTCATCTGCAGATATAAATGCTCAAGCTCTTTAAAGCAGGATGGATTCTCATTGGCTGTTGATTGATTCCCTCAGCTGGACAAAAAAATAATGCTGAAAATAACTGCAACAACATTGCTCCTCTACCATTATCATTATAGCCATGGTGTGGACTCCATTTTTAAAAACTTTAGCTTTATTGCTATCATTAGTATAGCAAACCATCCTTGGTGTGAACTGGCCTTTACCTTCATTTCGTCTTAAAAGGATTTGAATTATATTTGCAATATTATACTACTAGGCTATGCAGTATTCAGATGTCAGTGGCACAGAATATTCAAATTACCTGCTTACTGGTATCTAGTGTGATCAACTTGATACGCACTAAAATGTCCCGGTTACATAAGTAACCCTCATTCCCAGAGATGTTACGTTGTGATGACTTTAGAGGTACTTTTAATATTGTCATGAACTTTACATTCTCAAATAGGAATTTTGGAATCCTTTCATTAATGGATCAGTCCCACAGTCAACTATACCATCACATTCAATAGCCTTGCTCTAATATGACTACTCAGTTCATCACACAAATACTATTGCACACTCAATCCAGCCTCAGTTGACACCTGTGATTTCTTTATAAACCAAATCCACCAGCAATAGGGACTGCTTCAAGTGTTAAGGTCCTTACACACGTCCTACATTTTTGTATGCATTTCTAATAGTTTTTTCATATTCGTCATCCTTTCCTATCAAAATGATTGCTACGGATGTAAAAAGTTTTTTGAATGTGCAAATATTTCAGACGAGTATTTTGGACTCAGACCTTAAGAGCTTTCCACACCTCTTGTAACATGGGTCAAAGACAAGAGGCAACCTTACGGAGCTCTTACTCTAGACAAAGCAGTATGTTGGAATCTGCAACACTGTGCTCCCCATAGAATTACACAGTATTTCAGTAGTGGCTCCTCTGACTGTGTCTGGCTGGTGTGGTGATAAATGGCCAGTGTTCCTGTTTTCACGCTGCTCCTCGTTCGCTCACAACAAGCCTCTGTTACAAACGTTGACCCCCTGAACTCTCGGATGGGAAAAAGTCCATGACCGTGAACATAGACCAATCCCCCACAATCCCTTACATTCTCATCTCCAACTCACTCTCTCTTATTCACTCACTTTATCACTGCAAAATCCTTCAGTCTGCTTTCATCTTCCAGACGTCGCTGTCTATGTGTAAATGAAACATTCCTTTAGTCTACACCACAGAAAAAAGCAGATCTGATTAAATTGCATGAAATTAAAAGACTAAGTTGCTTATGTCTGGCAACCATACAACATCATGGGTATTATCAGAGTGTCACAAGATATGGAAGGTTTCCATGCTGGGATGAAAAAAAAACATGATTTTTCTTGCTGGTGCAGCAATGTCATGTTTTCCTCAAATAACCTTTTAGAAAACAGTTGTGTTTTGAATACAAATTGTAGATCTATACTGTATTTAATTCTATTTATTTTGGTCACACTTTATTTTAAAGCCAGTTTCCCATCATTAGCAAACCATTAACTATGACTTTTGCCTACTACTGTATAGTAAACTCCTAGTTTGCTGGTAATTAATAGTTAGTAAGGTACTGTAGTTGTTAAGTTTAGGTATTGGGTAACTCTCATTAAAACTATTAGAAATACCCTGGTTTTGACAAACATTAATACTCTTTTCAAGAAAAGTTCAAATGTAGCTCTAAAAATGAGCTTCAGTATAACAACGAAATAAAAAAAACCCAGCTTTTTAATTATTACATTATATAATTATAAATAAATGATAATTGGCTAAAATATTTTATATAAAAATATTAATTATTAATCTATATATAAGTAGTCTGTATAATTAAATTTTTCATTATATAATTATGGTAGTTACAATACATGACAATTTACAATCTTATCTAAACTTGCCCTGTCATGGGTTATGCCACCCAAATTAACTGTATTATTAAATTATTAAATACATTATTAAAATCTATAATAGCAACATCAACAATAATAGGATTAAGTTTGATCATGCATTCATATATATATGTATATATATATATATATATATGAATGGCGAAGATGCCCTCCAAGGCGGATCAGATGGTGGTGATGCCCATCTGGGCGGACCAGACATCGGCGATGCCCTCCAGGGCGGATCAGACGGCAGAGACGCCCACCTGGGCAGAGCAGACAACGAGGATGCCCTCCAGGACCGACCAGACAGTGCAGACGCCCTCCTGGGCGGACCAGACAGGGCGGATGCCCTCCGGGGCAATCCAGACAGAGGAGACGTCCACCGGGGCGGAGCGGATGGCAAAGCAGCCCACCTGGGCTTACCAGGCCATGAGGATGCTCTCCTGGACCGAACAGTCAGTGAAGCCGTCATCCAGGGCGGAGCAAACGGTGAGGTAGCTCACCTGGGCTTACCAGACAGCAGAGACCCTTTCCAGGGCGGAGCAGACCACCTGGGTAAAACAGGCGCTGGAGGTTGTGCAGCCGCCAGCGAAACCTCTGGAGAGTTGGCTGATCTCTCTGTAGGATCTGCAGCCACTGGCGGAACCTCAGCGTTCGGGACTTGGCAAACCAACAACACTAACGGTTGTGCAGTCACCAGCGGAACCTCTAGAGAGTCATCGGACCTCTCCTGAGGCTGTGCAGCCACTGGCGGAACCTCTGTGTCTGCCACCGACTGGGGTGGACCAGGCCATGGCAGCTCGGGATCATCATCAATATAAGGCTCAAGAGATTCAGGCCATGGAACCTGGTCATCACCGACGGGCTCTGGCAACTTCCTCCCACCCCTCCCCATTGCGACCCAGGAACCTACACCCTTCCTCAAAAAATTATTGGGGGGGTCTCTCTCCGGTACCTGACGTGGGTCAGCAGATGGTTCGGGTGAAAGATGAACCAGAACCAACAGGTAATTACACAGCTCCTCTAACCGTGAAACGAGGTTAGGCTTGGAAACAGCGAGGATTGGTGACAGCTCACCTGGCTGCATAACCGGAACCAACTGGGCTTTAAACAGCACACCTGGCTGTGAAACCAACACTGACTTAGTCTCGCGTAGCCAGACCTTCAGACTGACGGCTGAAGGTCTGGAATTCATAGTGGCTTTCTTTGGCCAAGGCCTGCCCATAAGGCCATTTGACTGACATGTCAAACAACCAATCACAGCTCGTTTCATTCAGCGTCACGTTTCGGGGCGTGGAAATGTCCCCACAACAACAGATCAGCGTGCAACAAGTCAGCATGGAAAATCCCGATGAGACGCTCGCTCGCGGGGCTAAATGTGGCTAAATATGGGGCTAAAACCTGTTATTTGCAGGTTAGAAATGGCAAGAATATGTGACAGCTCTCCTGGCCGTGGAACCAGAACCAACAATTCATCACCCGGGTCCTCAGAATGTAATACGGGGCTAAAACCTGTGATTTGCGGGCTGGAAACAGCAGGAACCAAAACTGTCTGCGGTCAGCAGAACAGGCATGTCGGCCCACAGATCCAAAGCGAAACCTGGCCATCGCAGGTTGTGAGCCTGCGGGAGCGGGAAATTTTGTTGGGGTTTTGGCGCCGATCTCGGAGGTGGACCCCGCCGAATAGCAAGGCAAGATTTGGGCAGCTGGAGCCGCGAATGCGGACCGAAGTTCGCGAAGATGAGAGCACGGCTGCGAACTCCATTCTTAGTGTATGGTCTGTCGATCTGTCACGAAGCGTGTGTGTCGCGATCCCGCTTCGCAACAGACAAGGAGGAGAGGAGACGAGAGTTTCTATGAACGAATAAAACATTTAATAACAGATACAGGAAATAGTCACTGTTAACGAAGGTGCAGGGACTTCAACGTCAGACAATAGGGCATTAAACAAGATATGGTTATATACAAGCTACAATCAGAGACAATGGAGAACACCTGAACACTAATGAGGAGGCGGGGTCACAGATGAGGCAAAGACACATGAGGGAAACGGCATTAAAACAAAACACAGAGCACATGGACATGGTAAAAGGTAAACACAAAGACAGGGACAGCGTGACAGTACTGGAAACATTCCACAGAGATATTGGTCCATATTGACATGATAGCATCATGCAGTTGCTGCACATTTGTCGGCTGCACATCCATGATGCGAATCTTCTGTTCCACCACATCCCAAAGGTGCTCTACTGGATTGAGATCTGGTGACTGTGGAGGCCATTTGAGTACAGTGAACTCGTTGTCATGTTCAAGAAACCAGTCTGAGATGATTCAAGCTTTATGACATGGGTTCATTATCCTGCTGGAAGTAGCCATCAGAAGATGGGTACACTGTGGTCATAAAGGGATGGACATGGTCAGCAACAATA
>JAUCMS010000095.1:19998678-20017809 GCA_032357445.1 Enteromius radiatus | reverse complement strand
ATATCGCGCGATGATTATCGTGCAGCCCTAAGTCATCAGCTTTATAATACCTCCAGACCGCAGACATACGCGTCAAGCTGCTTGCGTGTTCTACTTTAAACCAGTAGCGTCTCTGCAACAAAGCGATGTCATGCCGCACGCCTTGCTGTTCCTGTGTGGAGTCAAGAGGTCTAATTCTGTGCCACCGCATAACTATAGATTTGTTAAAAAATGTTGAGAGTATATATACATATATATTCGAGTCCTGATCGGGAGGTAATGTCGGATTCCGATCGAGTCTAAAATCATGTGATCGGGCCCAATTTCCGATCACGTGATCGGATCGGGGACATCCCTAGTTAGAAGACGTAGAGGTGTTAGTACAGAGTTATAATGACTGTTTGTACAAGTAGGAAATGAATGCACACATTCACACACAGAGAATGTACTTACCTTGGCAGGAGTTGATGTTATTGCTGTAATTATACAACAGTGTCACCCCCATGAGGTAGTACTCCTTGGAGTAGGATGGCCTCTTCATGACTAACACACTTATTGTCATGCTGTATTTTACCCAATCACAAATCAACAAAACCGGTGTTGGGGCAAAGATGCAAGCTCAATATAAAGTAGATAAACTAAAATCAACTATACGCTTTAAGTACCGACATCCATCTCCAAAAAAAATCCAACTTGGCTGGTTGATGTGTTTTGGAATATGACAGGTGTTATGGAAAGTTGCTTTTAATAATTTATGCATTACAATATTGCGTTATTCCCAAAAAAGTAACTAATAGTCATACTCCTTAATTTTTAATGGAAATGAATGTATTATGTTGTTTTTGCTACTGCTGCTTATTTTATATATTTTCTTGTAAATTAAAAACAATGTTACTTTACTAGTTTCTTATATATAATAATGTAATCTGTTTAGGCAACTTTTTTTACTTCAACACTGAAAGCTAGATTAAGCTATAACTGTTTCAGGGTTCTTGCACGCAAAGAAAGATGAAGAGCAAGAGAGTCTTTAATAATATGCAGACTGGACGCACTACATGTAAACAATATTCTTTGCTGTATTTTTCTGTCAAAATAACGGATTTCATTTGGAATTCTTCAACTTTTAAGAACTGCCGGTTTCTCTGGTAGTGGGTGGGACTAATGCGCTAATGACAATCTTATTGGCTGGTGCTCACCTATTATTTTCCCTGTTTTGATTCAGCAAATCAGTCTGAGCGAAGGCATACTCCGTGATTAATATTCATGAACCCTGCAGCTCGTTAATACTTAGTGCGTTTTATATTGTTATTAATTTGTAGTAGTTTTGTTATCTTATCATTTTTTGCCCCGTTTTTATAGAAACATTAAATGATAAACAAGCACCACAACCAGTTAGTTTCAATAATTTAACATTTAATATTGGGAGCATCCAAGTTTGTCATTTTGTTTATTTTTTAGTAATGCAATAGTTATTTTCCCTAATAATTAGTTACTTTTATAAGGCTGTAACTGAGTTACTGACTCAGTTACTATTTGTGAAGTAACTAGTAACTATAACTAATTATGTTTTTAAACATGCCCAACACTGCCCATTTCAGTCTGGAAGATGTCATTTTTACTTTGCTTAAGTCTGGAATACACCACACAACAGATCTTAAAATACTCTTAGTAATAGTCCCAAATGAAAAGCTGGACATAATACACTAAACAACTGAGGATCACACGCTATCAGACTTTAAAGTTGTTCCAATCACAACAAACTCACACAGAAATGTGTGCCTTGTTGCTAGAAAACATGACTATTAAAAACAATACGTTTCAGACATGTTTGATATCCTCTGACTGGATGGAATCGTAATCTGTGACCATCATATGTGATTTTCTATTAAATTTGTCAACTCAAGATTGGCAAACATTGTGTAGTACTCCAGCCTTCATATGCAATACATTTCTGAAACATTTCTGTCTTATGTTAGAATGACATTCAACAGATGTTTTTGCAACATTTGTGATTTACGATGTGCGTGAATCTGTTCTTTTCAAGATGTTTATCTGATATGGACACAGCAAATGAAACACAATGCTTTCCAGATATTTTGTGAGCTTACTGGTTTGATTATTCCCTTGACTGTATATGCAATACAATGTAGTGTTTGATATACAAAATAATATTTTGGTATTATATAATCTTTAAAAAGTGATTCAGATACTGTTAAGTTGGTAGCGCTACCACTTATAACACTGCTAAAAAGCTAAAGCTAAAACTGCTCACAAGTATGAATAAATACATATCACGCTTTGGTAACAGCTTATAGCTAAAACTAATGAACTTATTGTTCTCGTATTATCCTTCAGACTTGAGTGCAAGCATTACAAACATGTTCTCAGACACAGGATATGTGACGTTTCCCAGCATAACCAACCTATAAACAGTAATAAAATCTGCATTAGCTGTATTAACTGTTCAATTATTACATAGAGGTGGAGGACGAGACCTGCGATTACACCTGGTGTAGCCCCCACCAAAAATGACTTCACCTTTCTGTCTTGGTCACTGCACATCAGAAGATCCCATAAAACGCTACAAAGGCATGTAATTTTGGGAGCGTTTCAAAGGGAGGTCAGGCTGGTATGTAGGAAAGTGCTTTGCCTAGTCTAAAACAACAGTCTAGCGAGAGCCGCCATGGCAACATCTGTATCCAATTACACACTACATCCTACCAGAGATCCGCAGTAACAAGAACAGCGCGGAAGAGGCTGTGGGTCTAGGAGAGATGTCAAATTTAGGTTAACGCTCAGTGCAAGAGTTGAGATGCTTCATTAAATGAGATGAGAAGGCGATCAGATACCAGACATGAGGATAGAAAGCTATTTTTGTCTGCTGTGAAGTGACATGGCTGTCCCATGCATGGCCTCTGCGTCTGAGACCTGTGCTTGATTAAGGTGATTCGCTCAGCTTGATGTTTTCTTTTCATCTTTTACGTGCGTTATTTGGACTTGCAAAGATTATGCTCTCAGTTTAACATGCAGACAGTGGTTTTATGACACTCTTGGATGGTACAACCACATAATAAGAAATGCAAGGACAAACACACATGGATTTGTGCAACTTCATGACACTAATGAAACAGAAGAAATGAATGAGCTACTCTATAATACAATATGGTTACACTTCATTTTGATGATGCTATTTAGACATTCTGCCGAAAATTTGTAACTACAGGTCGACTAACTCTCATTAGAGTATTAGCAGAGTTTTAGCAGACTGTAATAGGTTAGGATTAGTAGAAGAATTTGACCTAAAAAAGTTGCAAAGTTACTACAAAGTTAGCTAAAAGCACTGTTGTAGAAAGTTACTATTACTCCCAAAAAACGAATATACAAAAACCCATTTTAGCAAATCTTATTGTTTTTTTAATTTGTTATTTAGATTTAGATAATATTAGATAATTCTACTTGCCCTGAGAAAGGAAATTCATTTTCACAGAAGGTGTGTATGTAACTTTTTAGAATCCATTTTTAAAAAATCATACAACAAATGCAGGAGCATTTGGACGGTTTCCTGTGTAAAAAATGTATAGCTGTAGGAAGTGTGTGATCTGAGCTGCCTGTCCAACACAGTCTCACGACCAATTTGTACTACTTTTTTCATATGAGGTGGCAAATTCGTACAAATTCGTAAGACCTCACTCTATACCACAGTGACAGGTAGGTTTAGGGGAGGGGTTAGGTGTAGGTCATTCGCACAAATTCATACACACTCGTAAAATACGTACGATTTAGCGAAAATCATATTAATTTGTACAAGTGAGTTTGCACAAGTTTGTACTAATTAGCCACCTTGTAAAATAGATTGGGCTGGTCAGTCAATCAATAAGAAAACAATAAAATATTTAAAATATTTGTTTAATTTGGATAAATGTATTTGATATATAAACGTTTCTTAAATATACATGCATAAGTATATTTATAAATAGACATACATATACTATGAGAAAAAGAGAAGATTATGGTGTTTGTTTAGCTTGTTCTTAAGCATCAGCTGATACAGCATGCTAACAGAAGACAGATTCTGACACATTCACCAGAGAGCCACTGGCAAACACTGCAGCATGTGACAGCTACAGTCCCTGCATAAAGATCCATTAATATAATCTGTATTCACGGAAATCACATGACTAAAAACATTCTGATTCATACCTCCTCAGATTAATCATCATTAACTGTATCATAAACTGTGTTCTGGTAGTTTAACAATAAATTAGTCTCTGCAGTCTTTTGAAGTCAAATAATTAGCCACAGGCTTTTTAAGTGTTTTAAGATTGATGCAGTAAGTCATCTCATGCAGAACTGCTGGAGCCGCACACTACGCAAATGTACAAGTGCTGAGCAAGAGTCACAACACACACAAGCGTGCACAGGGACATACACACTCAAGTGCACACTGTCTCCCTATGGCAGGGTTGCACTGGTGAAGTGACATTTACCTAATGTGGCTTTGAAGCACAAGAGCTCCTCTCTGCAGCTCTTGTGCTTCAACTGAGTGTGATGCAGTCTGACTGCTGCAGCCTCTGACACTATTTCTGCTTCATTCACACACATGCACAAACACCAAGAGGAAAACAAATGATTGGTGAGAGATTGCTCTTTTATAGTACAGGAGATAAAATAGAGATCTCAGTTAAGACTCAAGGAGAAAACAACATTGTCTCAGAAATACTCTGTAAGAGAAAAACATTGAGCCAGTTGTACATAAGAAAAGGTTCTTCTGCATGAGTCAGTCATAAAATGTCATATGATCTTCATCAAATACAAGTAAAGACAGACACACAATACACAAACGAGTGTGGTCATTATTGAACACATCCCATTAAACAATCACAGAGATCTATGGAAAAAGTAAGTTAACTTTAGCTGCTTGCTGTTGGATGAACCACAATGACAGAAAATGCCATTGGTTCTTCAAATTTGTGGCGCCACAATTTCCATACACAAGTTTCAGAGCTGTGTTAGGAGGGCAGGATTTTCTTAGCTTAAATTTAATACTTTTCCTTTGGTTATACAGAAAAGAGCAGCTTGGATATTCTTTCTGTGTTCCGCTGAGAAAAGTGAGTGAGTACATGATAACACAATTTCAATTTTAGGGTGATAATTACTTTAAATTGTATTAAACCTATAACAATTACAATGAATAAGAATGCAATACTGATAAAGACCATAAAATACTATAAATCTGAGGTTTATTGCAGTTTAATGGGACTGGGAGGTCTCTTGAGAGGGTTGTTGGGTTACTATGTTAAATGTAACTTCTCTGCGTGGTGTCTTGAAAGGGTTACTGTATAAAATATTGTTAAAATAACTTTTTCTTCTGAGAAAATAAATGTGATTTTTAATTTCCAATAGTCGCTGTCCTCTATTTTTAGTCTATGGCAGGATGTTCACTGTGAGAAAAGTCATAGGTGAAGTGTGTAAGGAATTAGTCACAGCAAAGTGTGTGAAATGAGTTTAACTGTGTATTTAGCACTGAATGAGCAATGACACAGGAAGAGGACATTTATAAGTCGATCAAGGGTTAACAACATCAAAATGTCAAACAGGCCAGGATGTGATAGTACAAGATGTTTGTGGTGCGATCGGATGTGTGGGTGTGAAAGTGGGTATTTATGATGTGTTTGTGTAGAGTAACACTAACAAATATGTGCGACTGGGAAGATTCATGTGTGCTGAGGTCAAAGCAGAGACAGCGTGGGCAGCCTTGATGCATATTCTTGTGTGAGACGCATTAATGACTCAGAGATTGGAAGTCCCTGATGGGGGCCAGCCCATCCTTCCAATGGCATGAGAATTTCCTTTGCTTGGGTAGGGAGTTTGTTTCCCCTGGCCGCTGTTGTACTGTACCCAAAGGACCAGCGCAAACTCTCAGACCACAACTTCCTGTGCTCCCATAGTCCGAAAACAGTGCACCCTCTCACCCTAGTTTTATCTAAACATCCATCTGTATTGGGTCTTAGTAGTGATTGGGCCTTTCATCTCAAATCATACAGCACCGAATACGGTGTTTACAGTATGTTAGTTCCACCCCCGACCCAGATACACTTCACCCCCACAGTGCCTTTCAACTATACAAGTGTAGGAGGAACCATAAATCAGTTCCCCGTGTGGTCGCAACACCTTCTAATCAACTGCCTGGGTCTAACGGGGATCTTAACTTGATGCCAAGACCTCAACAGTTCATCATGTGAAGAGTAAGCCATAATGAATTTGTCATAAAAATGATGATGGCAGTGGCAGAAGCAGGACATGTTCTTATGTGCCAATTGTGCTATTATCATGTGTTAAAAGCTAATATATAAGCTGTTTTAGACTCCCATGTGTAAAGCAAGATACCATACTGAGTAAAAATAGTGTAGTGTTTTACATACTTAATAGCAGTGTTGGGATGGTCACTTTGGAAATGTAATAGGTTACAGATTACAAGCTACCCTATAATAACGTAATAAGTAATGTAACTGTTGCAATCATTTTATTAACTAATTACATACAAATTGCCTCTCTTTAATTTGAGATTGTTCTAAGGTTAAATGATTTTGAATTACATATTATGGAAAGTAGTCAACAAAGCACTGTTTACACCAAGAACGATAACTATTAAAGGGGTCATGTGATGTGATTTCAAGTTTTCATTTATCTTTGGAGTGTTACAAGCTGTTAGTGCATAGATAAAATCCCTAAAGCAAAAATGTTTATGCAAAGAACGAAGGCAGAGTTATTATTCTCGCTGTAGTGTTGTTGCCAGCGCCATGTTCTGGAGACACTTTGTTTCTTTCTGAAAGTTAAACTAATTTGTTTGTGCTTCCAAAAGGGAACACAACTAGAAATCAGTAGTTAAGTCGTATTAACAACACTGTTCCAGAACAGTTCAACCCAAATATTAGAGTGTGTTCAGCGCATTTATGGAGGACTGATTCCTAAAACCTGCAGAGCAGTCTATGCTTATGCGGCGTAAAAAAAATCATTCTAAAAGTGTTTCCAATGATATAGTTTCTCTGTGCCTTTATCATTATAGTTATGTTGTGGATTCTGCTATTCTGTAATGTTACAAAAAAAAAAAAAATTTTTAGAACTGTATCTTTATCGTTATCTTTAAAGTTAGCGTTCTTGGTGTGAGTCAATGGCTTTTACTTTTGGTGTTCAGCATAAGAGAGAAAGGTTTGGTTCAACTTGAGGGTGAGTAAATGAAAACTAAGTTCACATTGTTCTTTTTCTCTGGCTGTAATAAACGTCTATATAGCAATGGCAAAGTTCTCTTTAAACTCTTTATGATATTATGCAGAAGATAACTAAAAAGATATTCAAACTGTTCTTCAAAATTAATTTTCTAGTCTGTAGAAAAAGACTCTTTTATGCTATTTGCGACTGTAGTGCCTCTTGTGGGAACGCTAACAATGAAATGCACAGAAAAATGACATCAAGCATTGTTCTCGGACTGCATGAAAACCACCATAGATTAATATGTCTGTGTTCACTTACTTGTGAAGAGTGTGTTTCAGTATTTAGTCTATTATTCCATTGTTCATTTTCAGTACATTGTTTTCTTGAGAGGAGCCCCTACTTGAACGTTTAGTTTTAGTTTAAACTAGTATGCTTGTTTTGTTATTGCGATGCTCATATATTAAGTGTTGATTCCATATCACCTCTGGAGCGAGATAAATATTTAGACAGGGCCTTCTGTCGTGTGTGCGTGCATGACTGTAATGTGGAGAGAAAACGACACATCAGGCTCAGAGTGACATCTGAGAGAGACATGGGACATCTGGTGACCCATGCGCATCCCCAACCAGGGCTGTAAAATCAGGTGACAGCCTGCTCAGCCAAATGCTATGCGCAATTCAGAATCAACTCATCCGCATGGCTCGCATTTATTCCACATTCGTTGGTGATCTGCTAACACATTTCACGGCCTGACAGCTTTCAATAACAAAACATTTATGATTGCCTTTGATTGCATGGATACAAGGTCTTCTTGTTTTAGCTATACAGTATAATGTGCTTTTAAGCAGTCTAAAAGTAAAGGCTAATTTCTTCTAAATGTTTTGAGCAGCTGTCTATCTGTAAGAAGTGTCGTGCTCCCACACATCTGTTAAGCAAAATGGATTTTAAATGCAACGTCCAAAACAATGTTTTATATTTTTGATAATTGCCCAAAACATCGGCTTTGACATGTGGATTTGTCATGTTAATGTATGACTTATTAACATTCACAGTTGAGTTCTAAATCATCAGTGAAGAGTACCGGGACATGCGACCTCACCTCTGCACACTGCACGTGTGGCGGACAGAATGAGGTACATCAGGTGGGCTACATCTGTGACACCATATGCCCTCCTCAGAGGTCCTTAGGGACGGCTGACGGCATGCACCCAGCTGCTTCTCTGTCACCTCAACTTGCATACAGTTGAGCCACATGATGCGTCTCTGGCTTGCTTGTGTCGGGGCATCTGCAGCCTGTGCTATAAGTGAAATTCCCTACAGCTTTTGAGTCTGATAAGTTATTACTATGAGACAGATGAGATAGTTGAAATGTAGATTAATGTACAGGGCATGCTAGATGTGTACTAAAAACGTCCAGAAAGGTAAGTTGGGGCAAGACTCAACAAGATTTTAACTTTTCAGGAATAGATGTGGGCATCCCTAGAATCCATGTTGCTTTAAATGCTAATGAGCTCTGCTGTCCCCGCCCCTCTCTTCAACGGGGTGACTTCAGCCATGAAATTGGCTAACTAGCACGTTATTAAGAAAAGGCAATTTGCAAAGATACATAAAAAAAAAAACTTATATTATATTATATTCACTTCTTCTGTAGATGAAGCTGCATCACGAATGAAATTGGCATTGGGGATTGGTGCAATCCCTTAAAATTAAAAGAAAATCCTCTGCGTCTTCATTGGCTCAGATTTGTGAGTAAATGACGACTGCTATATTCATTATTACATCCAAGAACAAAACACCTTAATAGCTTAAGACATCTTGTCTTCCCTTTCAATCAACTATTGTGGGAGTGGCCAGTGCAAAACTATGTAATTCTCACAGGAATATCAGAACAGCCTGAAAGGAAATAGGGATTAAAAAACCACTGTGGATTTTTATCATTATAGGATGGATGTGTGATGGATGTTCAAACAACTTGTAAAGTGAATTTTGCATCCGAAGTGCTTGTACACCCTTGTTATTCAACCATGATTTCCCTCTGATTTTAGAGGTAAATTATGGGTAGGGTTAGGTTTAAGGGCAGGGATAGATTTAGGTCTATATTTTTGGAGAATAAAGTTGAAGCATGAACATGTCTTACTTGGGAAAATCACAGCTGATCATTGAATACTTTGGGTTGGTTTATTTGTGTTTAATTAGATCTTGAGTTACATTTTGCTGGAAGATGGCTCTCCATAAGCCGGTTGAGAGGAAAATCAAAAAACGAAACCTTCTGAATACCTCAATTCATTCTCAAAGAAAAAAAGAGCATATAAAGACTAAAGGAATAGTACCCAAAAATAGACGTTCTGTCATCATTTACTCAATTCCATGTCTTCATAAATTCATATGGCTCCTGTTTCTCAGTTGTTTTTTTTAGCTGGTTCTACCCAATCTACAAATCATTCAAAAAATCATTATTATAAACATTATTATAAGAATATTTATCTACAGAAGACAAAGGTCAACACGTGGCTGACCTCAAAACCACCTGGCTTATAAAGTGAGAAGAAAAGACCTTCTTGGAAGGTGATTGAAGTTTTTGCCAACTTTCATTGATGCTTAAACCTGTAACACAAAATCCCCCAACAAGCATTGGAAACATTTTGGAAAACCAGACTGCTGGTTTGATTGGCTTTATGAAAAATGAACACTTATTGATGGTGTCTGATGTATGGTTTATTTCACACAACACTATACCCTGACCAGCAGTTCACTCTTTTGCAGCCCTTTAAGTATAAGGCCCTAGAGATTCCAGGCTGCAACCTTTTACTCCAAACAAGAGCAAGACGAAGATGGGCTGGCTCCAGTTTGTTTACTGAAAGCCCCTTTGAGATTCCTCTCGGATACACAATAATGCAATGCGAAACGGAGCTGGCGCAGGAGTCTGTGCAGCCTCAGGCGTTGATTTTATGATTTTCTTGCTGTTTGTTTGTCTTTGTTCATGGCTAGGATGGGTGTCTGTGGCATGGCCCCTCTTTTGCCTCCTCCCCCAGCTTCGCCTTTCCCGCACTAAATGATCCTTTCATTTCCTCTTAGACTCGTCTGCCCTGAGAGCTGAGCGCCAGGCCCCATGGCCCTTCGCACTTCATGTGAAGTTCACAACTCGTCCTCTGCCGGGCAGAACCTATATCAAAATGTACTTCCTGTCTGAGCTCCACTTGCGTGAGATTGCCCAAGGCCAAGGCAACAGCCTTGACTCAACTATGTGAAGTTTAGCACTAAGCAATCATCTCTACTCACCAGTCCACCATATCCAGGGTTTATACTAGGATTTCAAAGGCGGAGGAGCCGTAAAATCAGGGGGTATGCAATGTGTTAGGAAAAATATGACATGGGTCAGTTCAGTGGTATGATTCTATTTTGACACTTTTGTAAAACGCTTTCTTTAAAAACAAATGCTGCACAAGACATCTCAAGTTCAAAACCCTAAAAAATATAGCAGATTTTTAGAAATGATGTGTATTTGGTTACATTTTGTTTTGGATTTTTATAAAAACGGCATGCAGGCTTTGTAATAAGGTAGGACATGTGTCTAGGAGATGGGTGCAGTACCCCCTACTGTTCTGGAGAATGTTGGCATTCTAAGTGAATATGGTGTATTAAACAAGACATTGACTTAATGTGTAATGTAATTAGAGTTTTTACACTCAAAAAGTGAATAAAATGTGAATTTAATAGACTGGCAATCAATAATTTACATACAAATATATATATATATATATATATATATATATTTACTTTTTTTTTTTTTTTTTAATTGAAGGTTCAACTCTTCCGGATTGTTGCAGACCAATTTAACCCCTAACCATATCCAAACTGACCCAACCACCTTTTGCCCCATTCCCCCATCAAAACCCCACCCTAACCCCCTCCTCTCGTCCTCAGAGACCTGGCTCCGGAACTGACTTAGGAAGTCCCTTAATGGTTACCAAACTATGGGGGAACTGCATACGCTCAGCGAGGACTAAACATATGTTTAGAGGAGACAACATCAGCAATCACCACTTGACCCTGGCGCTCATACTTCTGTTTTCCTCCCCCTCAGACGAGAAAGAACTCAGAACGGGTAATATAATCAACCGAAAGCACAAAACCAGAGAAGAGGCACTGTGAACATGCCCAGTTCCAGATGTACGGGCAGCCATGTACCGAGACAAGGCTGGGAAGAGGAGCAGAGGATGTCGAGGAGGAGTTAAGAAATAAAGATGAATCACTGCAGAATGAAACTTAGGAAAGAAAACATTTCAAATATGATATCTTTGATATCTCAATTTAATTTATTTTAAACAGAAATTGGAGGTTTTCTGAGTAACAGGAGCCTCCTTCCTCTCAGATCTACTCCTGAAAAAGACTTCAGCAATCTCACAAATTTCAGAAATGTCTCCGACTGTTCTCAGAATTGCCGTTATACCAAAATCAACCAAAAATAGTCAAACCTGCAAGTTTATAGACACAAGATCACACTCACAAGTTCATGGTATAAGCATTATTCTATACAGATGTTTAACCGTGAAGAAGAAAAATAGGTGGGAGGGGAAAATAACCAAAGAGTGAGAACAAATTGCTTATGTCTGTTACTTCACATTCGATGTGTAAATAAGATGTTCAAAGAAAACAAAATGGAGTTATTCCAAAACATCCCTGAAATCTCCTGCTCCCCCGGGAAGCCGTTTCTCATTGTTTTTCATTAACCTCATGCCTGTGTGTCTCCAGAGGCCATTATTTACAACAGATGAGAAAGTGGTGTGTGAAAAACTCAACTGGTTACATTCTACCTTGTTCAGTAAAATCTTGTGAACTTGTATTTGAAGTTCAGCTTTTAAGACCCGTTATATAAGGTTACTTATAGTTACTTTATAGTTATGAGAACAGGGAAGTCCATACCATAGCTATAATGATAATGATTCATTTGTGCAGAAGACAGCAGGGTAAAAAAAAAAAATAGTGTCATGACAAATTGTCGTAACTGCGCTTTTCTACTCACAACAATAAAAAGAAATCGTGTGTTTTGGTTTGGTGTATTATTGTTATTACATACTCAAGCAATGACAAAAGTCTCGGATTAGTGTACAACATGCAAAATGGAGCTTTTCCTCATTTCATGGACTCAGTCAAGCATGTGCTAACAGATAGCTGTAAGCTGAATAAGGGAACATCTCAAAGGAAGAAACATGAGGTGACAATGCAAGTGATAAATTCATTTCAGTGTGGAAAAGGTGTAATCATTTGAGAATAGTTACTCATTGCCAGGAATTACTCAGACCCAGCTGTGTAGTACACACAGCCACAAACACACACAAACACACACATCTATCTATCATCCTCCCCTCTGTCCACCCTCACAAATGTTTAGTCACTCACATCTAGTTACCAATGAATAAAAAACACCCCTGAAAAAGCCTGACGGAAAAAAAAATGATGGGAGTTTTCGGTTCACTGTCTAAGGTCAGGTATCAGCACTAATATTTGGCTGAAAAATGTCACTTTAACTTTTTCATAATAAAACATTACCAAACTCCCATTTAGGCACGTAAATAGCTCATGGCTGTTTTGTCACAGAATAAGAATGCTTACAAAAATAATATTTTTCATGTTATGAAAAATATTATTGTTATTAACTGGGCTGAGATATAAATAATATAATTTAAGTATATCTATCTATCTATCTATCTATCAGTCTATCTGTCTGTCTGTCGGGAGTTTCAAAATTATTTTTCTTTAACAAAATTGAACTTTGTGTAACTAAATGTACAAATTTAGTAAAAGTTATTACATTTCTTAGAAATAATCATTCATAGCTACCAAAAAAAAAACTTAGATAAACATTTTTTCCGGAAGCAATTTTGTGAGCTGGTTAGGATTTCCCTGTAGAAATCATCAGCTTGGAGGAAATCATTTAGTCTCAGTAAGTGGCAGACAGCATCCTGATCTCACTGCTCTGGCTCCTGCGCTCTGCAGTCTCTCAGCCCAGGACTATATAAACACTGCTTTAAGAGGCCGACATAATCCTTGTGTGGCCTCTCAATTCTTTTTAGTTCATGAACAATGTTTCAGAAATCTTTAAAGGATGAAACAAACTTGAGAGACAGACAGAGGAAAAGAGAGAAGACAGAAACAATGCAACCACTAAATAAGAGATAAAATAGCATATGCTGAATAAATGTTCGTTTCTGCAGAACAAATGACACAACATTAATCTGGTAGTGCTTCCTACCATGTCATAATGCCATATTGCACTGACTAATATGGACTGATACTGACAGTGGAGTAGAGGAGGGTTTTTTTTTACTAGTCACCAATGCTGATGTTCAGTTAAATGCCTTATTCACAGTCAGCAGTAATATATTCCCATATTATGATATGACTGCTCTTATGTTTACTTCTTTAAAATTCCTGTTAGTTTCTGTGTATTTATTTTTTATTTTTTTATATATTGTGCGAACAATATAATCTACAAAAAAAGCTGCATAAATCTAAACTGCACTTTTCTTTAAAAAGAAAACAAACAAACAAATAGTCCAGTGTATCCACAGATGAAATTGGGCTGTTCAATGACAGCGAGAAGTGTTTGTTTGGACTCGTGGCACGTACAATTCACGTCTATCGCTTATTTAGTAGATTTTGTCCGGCTGATTTGACTGTCTGAGCAGATTCATGCAGAGTGTTTGGCTGTTAGAATGTCCTGTGGGAGATGGTCCAGTTTAAGCGTTGTTTTGTGTGTGTGTCCAATTAATGCATGGGTGGAGTGGACATGGGCTACAAGACATGTAAGACGTGCCATATCTGCAGTCAGTGCCAAAATGTAAACAAATTAAGACAGTTTGACCTCAGAAATCTCCTCTCAGACGAATCAAGAGTAACAAAGCCCTACAAATCTCCCTTTGTGTCTTCACTCAGAGGAGTATGTTTTCTGGACTTTGATAGACTGAATCTAATGTGGACATATGGAGGACGTGACTGTCCAATAGTTGCGGAAAACGAAACCATATTTTTCCATTCAGAAAGGCCCAACAGAACTGACAGAGTCATTTTCGACGCCATCCCTCTCCCTTTTACTTCCCTCCCTGTCCACAGAGCTACAAAACAGAAACATGACTACACGTTACATGGCTGAGGGATGTAAAAGAGCCGGCCTCTACCTTGACGTGTACTGTACATGCTTTATCAGAAACACATGCTCGCCTGACGTTTTATTTTGTCTTGGCAATTTGACACAAGCGCGGCTCACTCAAAATGCCACTGCCTTATGTAAACAGTGGAGATCACAGAGTTGAGGGCGGACAAATCATTCCCCTTTGTTCATCAAGTCTTGATCTTTCTTCTTTTTACTATTTTGTGAATGTAGTTGTGGGTAAGGGGTGTTTTATTAAACATCATTTAATGCCATCTTTCCATTTGAAAATATAGTTTTGAAAATCGTTGTGCTACAGGGCTATACTGCTAACAGCTCTCATAAAAAGCTGTTGTGGATATTATCATCATTAAAAAAGAAGTGTGCCTAACATTACTGAAAGTGATTTTGTATTCTAAGTATGTAAGTTGTAAATTGCAGACAAAATTAAAGACCAATTAAGTGTACCTAGAATGGACACTTTTCATGTTTCTTAATTATTTTAAGTTAAACAGTTAAACAGTTAAACATAGACAGGGCTTAGCTTAAACCAGGATTAGGCCATAGTTCAGTTAGGACATTTAAGTATTTTTTTTTTTTTAAACTTACCTTAAAAAAGCATTGCTGGTGTAGGGGGTCTTAAGACGGAACAAAGACACTAACATGTTTTACATGTTTAACATGTGAAACTATCTTTTTTTTATTATTATTTTAATTTGGTAACACTTTGTAATAGGTAACACTTGTTAACTATTAACTACCACTTTTCCCTCAATAAATGTATAATTTGCTGCTTATTAATAGTTAGTAAGGTTGTTGTTAAGTTTAAGTTAAATATTGAGCAAGATAACATAATTTTAGAATAAGGCATTAATATTTGCTTAATTAGCACTAATAAGTGGCTAATATTAATACTAGTAATATGCATGCTAATAAGCAACTAATATGTGTAACCAACCCAGTCTCACAGCAATTCAAGAAGTTAAATTTTAGGAGGTGGCTAATTCATACAAATTCATATGACCTCACTCAAACAAATTCATAAGATTTTTGCTAAATCATACATATTATACAAATAAAAGTCTTTTTATTTATTGCAGGACTATTTAAAAGTATAATTATTCTGTCTCTCAGTGTGTATAGGTTGTAAGACAAATAGCAATTTTAAAATAATCAGAAAACAGGGTAAAATTCTAGAAGAACACTGGTATGACATGTCATGTGAACTGGCCACTTTGTATTCTGTGCCCTAAACAATCGCAGAGCCCTCTCCTCCTCATTGTCACCTGCATGTGGTTCCTCATGAGAATGGTCAAGCTACTCAGAATGAATACACAAAGACCTGCTCTGTGACTCACAGGAACAGGTGATTAGATATCATCTTCCCTTACAGCCGACCCATCTGCACAAATAAACGCTCACAGGAAACGACCTGTCGCCCCAAAAACATGCAAGAATGATACTGGCCTGGAGGGAGAGGGAGTGTGGATGGCTCGTATCTGGTAGGAGTTAAGGTTGATTCAACACACGGTTGTATACTAGGATACACAATACTAATGGTATGTCGTTAAATAACTACTCCTTAGTAGCATCCAAGAGTTGAAAGTTATAACAGAGAGTGTCAAAGAGTGGTCTCTTAGAAGAAATTATTTCTGGCAGGCCATAATTTCTGTTACATTAAGATGAATAGTTGATGGCCCACTCTGCGTTATCATATCTGGCTGTAAATAAAAGTTGGTTTTCTAAAAGGATTCATTGTGTGTTTGCTGAATGAGCTTGAAGTCAAAACCAAGTATTTCGTAAAAACAAAAAATACAAAACTGCCTTATTCCAACCAATCTTTATCTAATAATATACTCATTGCATGGCTTAGGTAATAATGTTTGGGGTTCATATGTTTGTATTAAATATAAATACAGTTGTTGCATTGTGTGGCAAGCATCTTTTTCTTGTTTTTTCCAATTGCGCAAGTGTAACATAATTAAAGCTGTAATAAAACCATGTCAGAAGACGAAATGGAGAATTCAGTTGCACAACGCACTGCAGTCATGTACCTTTTTAAACAGCGAACATGCCCATAAAAATCTTGTTACATGGTCATTATTGCTGGCCCATAAAATGTCTCAATTAGGGGAGAGAGGGAGAGGGAGGAAGAGAAAGGGACAGATGCTATCAAACAGATTCCACATGGCAGTGTTATGACAAGCATGGCTCATCCTACGTTCTTTCTCCTTCTGTCACGAAACAACAGTTCCTTATAACACTAACACAGAAAAACCTACATTTAACACTACATTTAGTATTAAACTTTTTTATAGAATATAACACTGTCACTGGGGTGGTACCTTTTCAAAAGGTATATGTTTTTACCTAAATGGTCCATTTTGGTACCTTGAAGGTACATATTAGTACTTAAATAGGTACCTAACAGGTACCACCCAGTGACAAGCTTTTGTACCTTTCTGAGAAAAATTCTGCTTCTACTATCTCTAAAAAAATAATATAGAAGAATATTTCAAATTTGCACATTGTTAAGATGTATACTGTTAAGATGTATAAGATGTTGTTGTATACTGTTGGCATGTTTGTAACATGTTTCTAAGATGTTTTGACATATCATCGTTTTCTAGCATGTCTTAAGGCCTGTTCAAACCAATAAGTATAAAGATAACAATAACGATAACTATATGTGACCCTGTCTGTGAAAACCCTCCTAAAGCCTCAAAAATTAATTTTAAGATAAGCTTCAAAGGTTGATTTCAACCATTAATTTCACTATATTTTCAATCTTTGACATGGCCATACTCAGTCAATATTAAAGATAGCAACATTATATTTTCACTGAATGTTCTTTAGCTTATAAAGGATGATTTTGTGTAGATAAACTAATTTACAAAAAATGTCTTTATATTTATATTTGCATCCAAACCAGTGAGCGATATTGTCTGTTTACTGTAAGCTCAAGCGTGTCTGCCACTTTAAATTCTCAAACGTGTGATAGCAGGATTGATTCTGATTGGTTGTCAACGTTTCTATCTTTCAACAGCTGGAAAAAATCGTTATGAAAATGACTATATCTATATCATCAACTATATCATTTCTCTGTGCCTTTATAGTTATAGTTGTGGTGTGGACGCTGCTAACACTGAGAACGATTTGTAGAATTGTTACATATAATTATATATATATATATATATATATATATATATATCCTTGGTTATTACTGTAAATAAACCCAAAAAGAAAAAAACATGGGTACTATAGTAACCACAAATTTACCATGATCTTGCTACACTAACCATAGTTCAATTGCCACAGATGGCAATCAACGCACCAAAAAATCATGGTTACTATACTTTTATTATAAATAATCCAATGTTAATATTTATTTGTAATGTGCGCTTTATTGCAACCCCTATACGAACATTTGTATGATATTCGTGACGAAAGACCACGTTATGCCATATGCAACATGGAATCACTAGAGTCTTCCAAAAAAACGCAGCCTTAAGTCCCTTCACATCCTGTTTCATCATCTGCCGCCATTTTGGGACCATTTCATGCGTGCAGTAAATCCATGAATCATTCCATGTGTTGAAGCAATTTGCTGTTCTGCTCCCAGAGGTCCTTTGAAAACAGAAAGAGCAGAGCGGGATTATAAATCTCGCGGGCTGCCCAGGACATACCGAATGCCCTGACGGTCATCTGAAGAGCCAAAGCCCTCAGGAAACAGGTCCTGCTCTTCCTCTGTGAGGTTGTGAAGCTTCTCCTGAGATTAGAGAAAAAGGAGTCGACGTGTAATGCCTGGAAGCACCTGCATCACACCTCTGGACCCATGAAGAAGCTGCAGATCGTGCCTGGCCGGATATGGGAACAACAGCTTGACCAGAAGAAGAGAATAAGGAGGCTGAAAACTAAAATTACAGAGCGGGTTTCTCTCAGGTGCAAAGGTCACAGGATCAGTCTCCTATCAGTGCTGATAAATAAAGTACCTCTTGTGAAAGGGCCTCTGGAGGGCTGAATATGAGCACTGTATCAAACAATAAGCCATTTTAATGAAGCCAGGCTGGCTAATAACAGGCCCGGGGTCAGTCTCTTCCAACCGTATCCATTACCAGAGCAGCCACCCTCAGCCCCCAGAGGAAGGGGAAGCCTTCAGGCACTGCTATCAGACACAAGCACACAGAAAGGCAGCTGGAGGGACACCTTTTCACCTCTGAAAGAGAGAGAGGGCTTTGTACCTGTAAAGAGCCAACTCCATGTTCTTTGCTCAGTGCTCACCTCAAGATCGGTATCTGGGTAATTATACGGTAATGTTAAACGAGAAAGAAAAAGTGCAGAGAAGGGGGCAAAAATAAAACTAAAAAATATTTAATAAGATATCCCATTAGCCAAAATGAATCATTTGCTACAGTATCTGTCCATGTAAGCTTGAAATAATATTTAGCATAAGAAGAATTATTATTATTATTACTATTATTAATAATATTATTGTTATTTTAGTTACTATAATAACAGTTATATAACATATTATTTACTAACAGTTTATTATTAGTTTATAATAATGAGTATTGTATTATATATAATACAATCATTATTTTAATATATAACATATATAATAATATATATACTATATATAATAATAATAATATCATAAATATTAATATCATGGATATAATAACATCTAAAACATAAAAATTCATAAGATTTTAGGGTAACACTTTATAATAACTACACACTATGAATGATTGGTTAAGCATTAGTAAGCATTTATTTAATCCTTTATAAAC
>JAUCMS010000095.1:19961735-19996208 GCA_032357445.1 Enteromius radiatus | reverse complement strand
CCTCCGGCGACGAGAATGAATGAAAAGAAATTACATTGAGTCCTCATTGCTCACAAAACCCTAATTTGGCAAAAAAATTTAAAATAATAAAAAAAAAATAAATAAATAAAAATAATTCATAACTCTGAGGTTCACATTTGCAAATCCTTACGGTTTTCTCCAGTGTAGAGAAGTGCTTTTTTTCTTTCTTTATTTCTTTTTGTTTTCGTCAGTTATATTTGTTATTATATTTATTCTTAAGTACTCAGTTTAGCTTGTTATAGTTAAATAGTGATTGGCTATACCAAAAGTAATATTTAAAAGTAATATCCTTATCTTGATTAAAGTTAAAGTTTTCATTGAAACCTCACGTCGTCACAGCAGGACCGAGCAGAACACTGATTAGGATTTTAACAAGTTTATTATGATTTTTAATTATGACAGTTAATTATGACAAGTTAATTGTGATTTTAACAAGGCGTTTTTGTTTTTGTACTTTGTTATAGACTAGATAGTCTACTACGACGGTGTTTTAGTGTCACCAAATAAATAAATAAATAAAATAAATAATAATCTAAAACTATGAGATTAAAGTCGAAATATTTCGAGAATAATGTCGAAACTACGAGAAAAAAAAGTCGAAATCTTGCGAGAATAAAAGTCGAAATATTATGAGATTAAAGTCTAAATATACATAAACATATAAATAAATAAACATATTTGAAAATTGTTGCTTCATTTTACTGGGATGAGATCTAAGAACTCGCAGAAACCGCTTAATATCAAGAATATGATATTTATTAAAAGTCTGAACACCTTTTTATCTTAACATCAGCTCACAGACTCACTCGACATGCCTTTGGGGGGCGCTGCAGCTCTCTTATTTTTAATTCACTACAAAGACATTTATGTGGGATTATTAGCAGAAATTATGTGTAATATTCACGGGACAATATGCTATAGTGCGCCACCCAATAGTAATTTGATTTGTCCCTTTAGTACTTTTAAAACAGTCTCAGCTTTCAGTTTTATAGCAAAACACAAATGGTGTCTTTACTGATCAGATCGCTGTATTATATATATTAATTATTTGTAGCATGTCAAACACCCAGCAATAGCAGTAATGTTCTGCTTTGTTGCTTTTGATATAAAAGAGCTCATCTTTCAAATTATGTGTTTTTCCTCTTTGTTTAAGTGTATAGCTATAGCCTATATAAAAGTGAAGGAACATCAGAAGTCATGGGAAAACTATAGATATAGACTATATATTTATAATGAAGTCTCATTGTAATCGGAAAATTATTGATTTACACTGCTAAATAAACTAAAGCGATTTTATTATTATTTTTATTCTCGTAGTTTCGACTTTATTCTCGTAATATTTAGACTTTTAATCTCGTAGTTTTAGATTTTTTTTTTTTTGTGGCACTAAAACGCCGTCGTAAGATCATCATCAAGCAATAAGCTATTCATAAGCAGGTGTAGTTGTAGGCCTATTATATATATATTTTCCTAACGACCGATGGTCGCTAACCCATTATTCATTCGCATGGATTAATTTCATATAAGCAAAAAGCAGCATAAATATCAGAAGGTGAGGATTTGAATGGTCACATCACATGCAGAGCTTGAGAAAAACAAAAAAATAATGCTATATATAAAAGAAATAAATAGGCCCATATGCAAAATATTTATTTTTCTAAATAACTAAATAATAAATGTACAAAACGAAAGAAAAAAAAACACAACAAGCAGGCTAGCAACCTGTGTGCAGAATTTCAGTTCATTTCTATAATGCGTTCGTTATAAGAGGCATTCAGTTGTTTCTTTTATTTACAAAAGCACAACAGTTTTTTATTGTGATTGTACACAAATAAAATAAATATTTAGAATAGTTTCGAACAATGCCTTATTAATGAACAAGTATTGTAAGCTGTTTCCACTTTTATAAGGGAAACATATCAAGTGATGCCACCGGCGCCGCGCGCAGTTACACATTAGTAACTCAACATCTTCAGAACAAAATGAATACAAAGCAACATCAAATTAAGATATGTATGTTTGATAGATAACTTGTCTTTTTCCCCATATATAACATTTTAGACACAATAAAATAAATATGATTTATGCGCTTTCAACTAGTCTACAGAGAAATGGATAGATATATTGCATGTTAATGCAAATAACCGACGCCAATGTAAAACAAGCATACATCCAGACAAGACTCTGAATGCTACTTTAATGTTAGACTCAATATGATCATATCTCTGTCGTTTTCATATTAGAGGAAAGATTAGGTGGAGCTGCTTGAGAACAGAGAGATTGAAACAGAGACAAGCAGTAGCTAGTCCCTTCATTTGTTCATGGTTGTTTGAAAAAAAAAAAATAACCGTGGAAATTAAGTCCCACATTATATATATATATATATATATATATATTATCCCATTTAAATCCCCCCACTTCTCATACCAAGGTTACACCCTTGTGTACAGAAAACCTGTTGTTTTGTTGTTGTTGTTTGGTTATTTTTGTATTTATGATTATGTATTTTTTTTCCAAACAAATAAAATGTTTTTCTGAAAACTGTAAGGTTTGCAAAAAAAAAGAGGCAATGTACAAACCTGATATGATATTTATTGTTTTTACTGGATGAAAAAGAGAAAAATAATAGATGAAAACTTATCTCCATTGGGCCACTAGAGGTCGCTCTATGACCAACAGGCGCATTAGGCCAGCATGTTTACGAAATTAGTTTAAAAAACTGACAAAAATACGTTTTCCATATGTTTGTGTACAAACAAATGTTTCTTTTCTATGTGGTTTCCTCAAAAAAAAATTACATCCATCTCTTTGTTTCTGTTTCCTGTCTAATCTCTCTCCTATTGCCTATGTTGCTGGTTCATTAATATGCAGCATACGATTAGCATACTGGGCGGGCATGCAAATTGAAAAAGTACTAGTATCTATTAAGTTCAGGATATCTCTGGTCTGAAAAGTTACTAGTAACTAAAAAATAAGAACTAGTTCTATTTTCTCTTAACAAGGAGAGTATAATTAAGTACTAGTCACTACTGGAATAAGTACTAGTATCTAATGATTAAGTACTAGTATCTAATGAATAAGTACTAGTAACTTTTGAAAAGACTAGTACCTAAAGAATAAGCACTAGTACTTAAAGAATAAGCACTAGTAGCTAATGAATAAGCACTACTACTTAATGGAAAAGATACTAGTATCTAAAAAATAAGTACTAGTAACATGGAAATAGATACTACTGCAGTTTGTGGATTAAATGTTAAAATGGCTTGCCATAGATTGTAGCAAAGCACTGAACATTATCAAATAGGAGAACAAAGTGATGGTAATAATGACGAGAATTAAACTATTTATTTATCAAATTCAGAGACGGTCTCTGTAGTCAAGACGACGATAATCACTAGAAATCAGGTGTCCCCCATTTGTGTGACAGTGAAGACTAAAAATGCTGAACATTCAGCTTTTCCATGACATGAATAAATGACACTTTAAAATATATTAAAATGCAGACTTGAATTGAATAAGAGGATTTTCAAGCGTCACGTTTTTTTCCTTATTGTGTAGTTTCTTTCTGCTTCTATGTTTTATACTTCCAACGTACAACTGACTTGTTGTTTATTGCTTGAACATCACAAATCGCATGTCCTGCACAATAAGATCATCTACATTACCACAATAATCACAAACTCACCCTTCAATAACCTGTGTTCAGTTACATAACCACACAATCTGCAGCCGTTGTTTTGTCTCCGCATCAACAGCTTTGTGCCATACAAGTAATACACAAAGATTGCTTTTCATATTAGAACAAATAAGAGCTAAAACTCTGACCTTTTGTGTAGCTGGAGACTGTTGTGAAGCTTTTCTGAAAATACAGGAGGTATGACCCGCTAGATAAGATGTTATCTAATATCTTTAATCAAATTTGCTAGGCTATACACAAGTCGTATCAGCAGAGGAACTAACTGTACAGTATGCCATCATGTGCCAGGCATGATTGGGTTATCCGCCTAACATGATAACAAGATAAAAACGATTCAGACATCTCTTTGGGAATCAAGTAATACAAATTCATAGTGTTTCTGCATATTGATTAGCAGTATTCACGAAGGTTACTTTTAAAAGCAACATGTTACAATATTGTATTACTCATTCTGAAAATTAATTACTTGATTACAGTATTAATGGAAATGGTCTATCTATCTACAGTATCTATCTATCTATTTATTCTATTAATCAATCATGCATTGCAATCAATGTGAAAATGAAAATATTAAACTTTTAGAAATTAATATTCCCTAATTAGACGTAACTTAAATTTAACCAGTTATTTAACATGTCACTTAAAGATATTAAGGTGTACAATTAAAGCATGTACTCAAAGGGTTTTTTCCTTACTTGAAAAAATGCTTATGTAACCTTACACTGTAAAACAAAAATGTGTGAAATTTACGAAAAAAAAAAAAAAAAGAATAGCAGCATCTATGGTTGTCTGAATTCTACTGTTAAAAAAATACAGTAACAAGGTTTTAGGTTTTATGGTTTCAACTTAAATTTACAGTTAAATACCGCAATTTCTTGAAAAACTGCATTGGGATTAGCTAACATATTCCTTATTTTGAAATATTATCAAGTCAATTTAACAAGGAAAAATAATATATAACTCAAATAGACATGTGATTGTGTAATCGGTTAACAAAGTCCCAATTAAAAATTGTTCTTAACATTCATTAATCTTAGGTAATTCAAATATTTAATAGCATGTTGTTAAAATCAAAGTAATTATGAACTGTGTGTTATAAACTGCTTTTTTAATTAACTGAGCTAACATAAACTAGGAGTTGTATTATTTTTAACACGTGGCTTTTGTTCATTTATAATGTTAATGCCTTAACTAAGGTTAACTAATGATATCTTACTGTAAAGTGATATATATTGGTCTTCTTTTGCACTTTAATCTCTGTAAAAATTTTTACTTCATACATTTTTATGCTTTACATTTATTGTTTTATTGTATTTCAATGTTCATATATTTTTGTTATAAGAAAAAAAGCTATTAAACCTGTTATACTGTATTATGACAACACTTTGTAACATGTTTCTCCCCACACAGATGATTGTGAGTTTACGGTGTATGACACAGCCAGTGAAATGAGTGTTGTTGAAAGAGCTGTGGGCTTATGTCCGTCCCCGATGAACTCACTGTGAGGATAATCCACTTCAGATGCTGTTTTGTGACAGAATGCCCAATCTCACACATACACATATTGTCCAATCCTCCTTGTTTTTATTCCACTGAGCTAATGGATAGTCCTCATCAAATGGAAGATTCGCGCTGCCTTCTTATGATTCCCACAGTAAAGCCTCTAACATCTCCAACTTACACGCTAAATGGGTCATACACCACAGATCCTGTTGTGTTGGCTCAGTGAGCAGACGCTAATGGGGCTTTGAGTGAGAGTATGAGGGTCGAGCGTGAGATGCCCTGGGCTTTTGTACTAACTCCGTCCTTTTGAGAAATACTAGCTGTGAGTATTAACGCACAATTTCTGTGGAGCAAAGGCATTATGGGTAGATGAAATAAAACCATGAACAAAATAATGATCGTGAATAGGCTTTTTTAGGTACTTAAATAAGCTTTGTGGATATGTTTATGAATTTCTCACATTTGCTCTGAAATTTCATCCTTCACACAGATGTGTTATATTTTTACTGTTTAGGCTACTTTTTTCCACATTATAACCACAAGTTATAATGGTATAAGTTACCAGGTAACTGTTCTCTGACTAATACAGACAGATGCTGCGTGACTTTGTTTTTTGGACATTGTATGACTATTGCACTCTATACATTTCATAAGAAAGTGCAGTTGGCAATTTACATTGTCTTTAATATCAGAAGCTTAATTCAACAAATAAAAGTGCGGTAATTAAATTTACCAAATTATTTTACAACTGCTTAAACACATTTACTGTAAAACCTTGCTTCTTTTTTCAAAACTTTACACACAAATCAAACAACTGCATTTAAAACATCACAAATATGCCTGAAAAGCAAATATTTGCCTTGTCATAATATTAATTCTGATTGAGTTGTGTGTGTTACATAGAGAATTTGTGTTGTGTTATGAAAAATGTGTTTTATGATATTGGAAATTAGTGTATGATTTTGCGGATTTGGTGTGTGGTTCTGGAGTTTAAACATCAGGTTTCAGAAATTGTGTGATTTTGTGTTTAAGCTGTTGAAGAAATGAAATAAGAAATCCCTCTCTTTTCTTTTATAAAACTGAACATTGCAAACCAGAATGTGCTTTCTTGGAAATGGTTTTAATCAATATGAAATTATAGGTTTACCCCATGTCCTTAATTTAAGTTCATTTTAGTAAAACCCCTCTAACTAACTAACAAAAACCAGGTCCTTAATGACATTTACTTCCAGCAACTGACATCATTTTGATGGGAAAACAACAGCACACACGTTAGTAGGTATTAGCAATGGATTTGCTGAATTCGGTTATGTTTATTTCCATGCATTACACATCCTGACATTTTCTTACTGTTGTGTAAACCGTCAAGTTAGAATTAATAAAGTTTAAGCACCTGATGTTGAGCAGAGCATATTTCTAAAAGCCTTGAATAGAAATTACAACACAAGCAAGCTTTGAATGCAGTTTTGAAAGCTACAGACTTCAACAGGCCCTGCATTACAAACAAAAATAAATACCCTAAATAATTTGACCTAAAATATGGTCTTGTTGCATGTTGCTCTCTGAGCTTACAAGCGTGACCATTTAAAAGAAACATTAGCCAGGAGCTCATCTTCTTGGGGACTAACAACACAGTTCTTCGCAAACTGCTGTGTACTGCTTCTAGAGTATGTTTTGTTCAGACAAAATATCTGAAAATTGTTTCAAGACTAATGCAATATACAAAACCCATTTAAAAGATAATCAAATGCACAAGGCCTTGCTAACGCTACTTGTTTTGAGTCCAGTCCAGTCTAAATGCAAGCTGTAAATCTCTCCACTGCTAGACCACACATAAATGCATCAAATAATTCTACAATTTTAACCGTCCAATTCATAATGTCGAAAACTGGTGTAATGCATTATTTCAAATGTGCTGTTGATATAAAGTGGTATGTGGTATGCAGAAGGTAAAAAATAAACCCATGAGAAAAAAAACTTTATTGAGCAATGGTCTCTAAAAATTCTTAAGAGCATATATCTATAAAACTATTGTAGCTAGCATAAATAATTTGTTCGTGGAAGAAAATAATAAGAAATGTTAGACGGCCTTAACTACTATTTAAATTAATTATTTGATCAAATGCACTTATAGATGTTTTTACACTGTACTGCATGTAATTAACTAATTTCTGTACTTACATTTATAATTACATCCCTTACATCTTAACCAATCCTTAAACGTACACAAACCTGTCCCTAACCTTACCCGTATCACATCTCAATAACAGCAAAAGTGTTTTGCAATACAATATAGTACATTTTACTTATTTTTGATATAGTAGTTAGGGCCACCTAACTTAAAGTATTTTTAAAGTGTCCAAATGTTTGAAGTTTTCACTGCTGGTTACTATTAAGTGGCCCCTTTCATTCATCTACAGTATATTGTTTCAATATTGCAACCATCAGTTCAGGCTTTGATTTCTCATGTGAGAGGAAACTCTGCCCTCTTTGCTTGACGGAGCTCACGACGTCCTTAGCATTTCGCTCTATCATTAACTGTCTTAATGATCGCTTCTCACTGGAGCAGGACTGACACTGCTGATGTATCAGTGCATTGTAGCTCAGGTTTCAATCGCTCACCTGTTTCACAATCAAGGCTTCACTTAATGGTCCACTGAGGTCCAGGGATGCCATTTAATTAAGGAGAGGTCATACCTGTAGTATTTGTATTGTTATAACTATGTAATTACTATATTATAACACTTTAACAATTGTGATAATGTAACATAGGTTGTTATAATTAATAATAGTCATCAAACAGGTCCTTCCCACACTTTCATCTACTGTAGCTATTTCATTCTTTCCCTAATTGTTTGTTTCTGTCAGTTCCTACACCATTAAGGGATATTAGGCAGTCATTTTCTGTGCTAACTGGTTTCAAATACTGCCTAAATACATTTACCCATTAGCATGTTTACACTGTGCAAACAGCTGCCTCTTCTCATGTGAAAAGACTTCAGAGACCTGACACATAAAGACTAGTTATCATCAATTCACAGGAATCTCTGTCCTGTTACATAGACTGATACTAAAATGTGCTTACTAAAAATGCTTAGCTTTACCCTATACAGATGAACTGATTTTGGTTTTCTGTCTGATGCAAGAGCATGGATTTCAAATGCGCTTTCTAAAAATAAATGTTCCAAAATTGGTGTTTTACCTGTTATTCCATATGAAGGATCCAATAGCTCTTTTCCCCTGTAAGGAATCTTTTATGCAATGAAAAGTTTCCATGGGTGTTAAAAGGTTCTCATGAAACTATACATTCCAGTGAAAAACCTTTACACTTAAGAAGGTATATTCAAGACTTAATCATATGGTGAGTGACAAGTAGGCTGACACACAATCTGCACACAGTCTTATATTTTTTGTTTTTCACTGTTTAATATATCCCACATGTAAGAGTTAACAAAGCACAGCACACAGTAATAATTCTAAGCTAGCAATGTTTATAATGTCTAGAAAAGGAGGCTTTAATCTAAGATGGCACACTATTGCACATGATCAATAATCACTTCACAGATTGTATGTACTACTGTATGTTCACGACAGCCTTATCATATGCCTGTTCAAGCAAATAAGGGTCTCGCATCTGGGTTACATTATCTCAGATAGTGATAAATGTGCACCTTTGACTTCATACTGAAAGGTCCTATCTCTTCTCTCCACAGACGTCAGATATATTCAAGTAAATGAAAAGATATTGGCTGACTGTGGATGCTAACATTGGTCCTTGTGAAACCTGACCTGGAAAAGACTGAGCTATGTGATATGCTGCCATATGGATATGATCGCAAAACAGTAGCATGGTTCGGCCTGTATCCAGCTCTGATAGGAAAAGAAAAAAAACTTTTCAGCCATGAAAGTGAATTTAAATTGTAAATGCACTATAATTTTAAGATACTCTCCAGAGAGTTCCCAGAAACTCAATGACTCTTTTATGGAAACACAATAATCCATCTAACCTGCTGCATAATGGAGCAAACATGCGAATTTCTTAAGAGGGCATTTCTAGAATGATACATAAGCTATTACATTCATTTATCATTAAATAATAACATAAATAAATTAAAAAACAAACTCTGTACTAGTATATAGATTGCCCCCAGAGCTAGCAACATGGACTAAAAGCCACAAAACTCCAATTGTGATTTCATGGAGTCTAAAAAGCTTGATGTCCGCATCAAATCCATATAGCTTAAATGATAAGGACAACTGGCAGCTGACCTCAGTCAAAAGCTATCTTGTGCGGATACACTCTAATTATCCTGTGACAGCATAAAAACCTCACAACTTTCGATGTCCCTTTAAACTGTCAGCAAGCCACAAATTAGCCCACCACATGCTAGCCGCCCAGCCCTCCTAACATAACCTCAGCCCTATGGAGGAAGAGCAAGAGTCCAAAGCAACATGCTATTGTTTATTAGTATTGGATGGAGCACGGGGGAAGTTTGGACATGTGTTCTTGCAGCCGTGGAGGTGAAGACTGAGGGAAACGTCTGTGAGGAAGAGGATCTAAACAGACTCTTCTGCTGAATGTTTGGATAATAAACACCATCTTTGTTAGGGTCAAATTAAGATTATAGATCAGGCCAAGGCACGTGTTATAGAAGATGTTCAGAAGAAAAGGTAAATCCGCTCCATTACTGCACTGTAAGGCCTATTTCACAGTGCACTTAGAAGTGGCACACAATGAACAAAAGTTGTTGGGAAAATTCAAGTTTTGTACAATTTTAATATATTTACTTGAAATGAAGTACTGGATAACACACTAGAGTATACGCACTAAATTATTAAACAAGAACTTTACATGTGCTTTAGTTTGTTAGTCAACAAATCAAAATTTGTGTACCTCTTTAAAATGGGACAGAAGAGAAAATGAGAAAATAAACATATTAAAGTGTGTTTAAAGTAACAGTCGTCAGTGGCCTTTATTTCATGACTGTATTTTCTGTAAGTACAGTTTTTAAAAATATACTTTTAAGATTTGAAATATTACAAGTGCACATTCAGTATGATTAAGTGGATCAATCTGAATGAAACAAAGCATCTTCACGTACAATGTATGTTTGTGTGTGTGTGTGTGTGTGTGTGTGTGTCCAAAATGGGATTCTTCTTAACAGACTTCTAATAACCATTTTTGACTAACAGATCATATTACTATCAATGTTATATCTCAGAAATCAATTTAACAATTTATCAATATTAATCTTATGGATAAACTAACTAACGTTTATCTAATTTTATTTTTTTGTCAAATGTTGAATGAAAAGTTGTTGACAAAACCAAGACAATGTTTTACATGTTCCAATCATAGGCTATGATGTTGGGGATGGAAAAACTTGAATGAAACATTGATGTATTATTAAGTTGAACTAACATCAGTCACCATGTGAAATTCTGTCTATAACAGAGAATAATACATTACTAATCATAATGTTATTTCAGGAGTAGTCTCACGGCAATTCGTACATATTTTACAAGGTGGTTAATTCATAGAAATCTGTACGACCTCACTCGTATAAATTCATTTTTGCTAAATCGTACTTATTTTACAAGTTGCCAATTCGTATGAATTTGTAGTAATGACCAACACCTAACCCCGCCCCTAAACCACTGGGGTTTAGACAAATCTGTACAGTTAAGTACATTTTTTCCACCTCATATGATTTGGTTGTGAAGAAAGTTTCATCACAAGACAAAAACAGGAGTAAACGTGTAAAAGCAGACCGTAGCTCAGTTACAGCAGAAGTGCTGTCAGTGCAGGCTGTGTACAACAGCACTGAGCATTAGCCCAAGCATTATCCACACCAGCTGGAGATACTAATCAAACACTGAAACATCGGCACAGGAAGTTTGGGGTTCACAAAGTGCAGCACGCTGCTTCCTTTTCTCTCCCAATTTCCTAAAATTACATTCTCATATCAAAGCGGAACAGATACAGGGCAGATAGGAACGCTGGAGCATGCTTGATGTGGAGGAGAACACACTTTAAATAATAAACTCCCCCGCTAGCCTGCTGAGAACGACAAAAAAAGGAAGGAGAGTGTCTCAGTATTCAAGGAGATGCTATAAAACTGCTCTTCGCCTGGAGCAGGGCCGAGGCTTTTGGGAAAGCAAATGAGATTACCAGCACATTTCAGAGGGGGGTCAGATAAGGGCCATTTTAGGGAGTTCATTTAATCCATAAATTACTAATAGAACTTTGCTTTATAATAGCACCCTACAAATACCTGCGGCTGTCTGTTTTCAATAACCAAAGGGAGAAAATATGATACGAGAGCAGGTCAGCATGGGTGAAAAGTATTCACAGCATCAGAACCACCGTTTTTTCTTCAACGTCCTGTGTTGGTTTTGGACTCAAGGCCTCAGGAAATAAATCTAGTAGTAATATGATTTAAATGTACTATTTTATAGAATATATGAGGCCTATATTGTCCAATTTGAAATTGAATGTGTTGAAGAATTTGTGGTATACTAAAAGACTACGGAGGGAAAAAACGGAAATGAAAAATGAAAACAAGACCCAAAAAAAGTGTTCCTAAGGTTTGGAATAGTACCGCAGACCTGAGTTATTTTCGGTTTCCATGGTGACATCATGCTTGAATTAATATTTCTACCTCATTCACAACAGTCCTAACCCACCAACAGCTTTTTCCATAAACATCTGACGTTCAAATGAAACATTCACACGGAATTACTCTGCCAATTTAGTAAAGTGTGAAAAGAATTGTAAAGAGAAGAGTCCAAACATAGATGGTGACAGATTTCTCTGGTCTGTTTCTCAGGCCCTAAATTCCCTGAAGTGGTTCTCGGTGGGAGAGCTATAAAAGACTATATAACCATCATGTTCTGCTTGAAGACCTCAAGGCCTTATTTATAACTAAAAGAATCTTAAATTGTGATTAAAAATTAATTACCATGTTGTTAACTCATTTTACTTCACATGGTACATTATGCCACATTATTTAACATGCAGGTGCAAAACATGACTAAAACCAATCAATTCTTAATTGATTTTTTTTTTATTGATGTCCAAACCGCAGCAGTGCCTTTCTACCAGTTATTAGCAGTACAATATTTTATAATATTACAATACAATATTTACAATATTTTACAATTCCTGAAGCCCAATCGAGCTCACGCTAAGTAATCTCTATGATCTACCTTTTTGGAATGCGCAAGATGTCAGATTCATTAGCCATCGGATTATTTGCCAAAAGAATAACTAAAAGGGCAGTAAACAATAAAACCATTTGCACTACAAACAAATGTGTTTATGTAAGCATATAACTGACGACGGGTCAATGAATTATTACAAAATGAATCCACACCTGAGGTGGTAATGCAAACCAAAGTCAATTATTCTTATTCACATATACTATTGTATGTATTTTTAAGATATATGTCAGATTATTGTCCTTAAAAATGATCTTGCATAAAGGATGAGATTCTTATTTATCTCATCCCATGTTTCCAATTGTAAATTCAAAATGTAAATTTAGCGCTAGCAAAGAAGGCTTGTGCTATTGATAATGCAGTTATTCTCTAGCACACTTATTAGAGAATGAAATAGAAATAAGAAAGTGATTAAGAAACAGAAAACGGGATTATGATAATTTTTATAATAATAAGATAACAAATTTTTAGTATGTATTACAGGAAGTGACTGATACTTGCTCTTTTGTTAAAAATAAGGTGTATTATACATAACAAATTACATTTACAAAAAGTACATGTGTTTTATTTTGATTAAAATAACTAGATGGGAAAATAACAAATTAAATGTGCACACAGACACCATACCTTCACTGCATAAATGACACTAGGCAGTTACCATTTTGCATTTGCCTGAAATGGCAGTCCCCTTATACTGACACCTACAGTAGTGCTGTGGATGCAGAATCATGTTAAATTTACAGATGCCAGAGTAAAACTAGGCTATTCTTTATGGAAGCCCGTTTCCACCACTGAATTAAAACAAAAGTTCATTGCGATCTTTTTATCTCACAATTCAGACTTTTTTTCCTCAGAATTGCGTGATATAAATTTGCAATTGCAAATTACAAAGTCAGAATTGCTAGATATAAAGTCTCAATTACATGAAAAAAGTCAGAATTGTGTGAAATAAACTTGCAATTCTGAGTTATAAAGTCAAATTTTGAACAGAAAAAAAGACTTACACTTTTAGAAAATAAAGGTGCTTCTAGAAGAACCTTTTTGTCTAAAGGGTTCCATAAAGAACATTTAACATCTGAAGAACCTCTCTGTGGTGAAAGGAGGTTCTTCAGATTATAAAAAGGTAAGAAAGTTCTTTAAGTTCTTTAAAGAACCTTTGACCTTTCCTTGTGGAACCAAAAATGGTTCTTCTATGGCATCGCTGTGAAGAACCTTTTAAAGCTCCTTTATTTTTAAGATTGTATAAGTTCTTAGAATTGTGACTTTCCACAATTTTTACTTCGTAACTTGCAATTGAAACTTTATATCTTCCAATTCTGACCTTATAACACACAATTGTGAGTTTGTTTCTCAGAATTGCAAGTTTATATCTCACAGTTCTGACTTAACTTGCAATTATGAGTTGATATATTTATATATTTTTTAATATTTTGTATCACACAGTTCTGAGAACATTTTTTTTTTTTTTTTTATTTAGTGGCGGAAACAGGCTTCCATAATTCTTAGTCAGCCAATCTACAAGCAAAAACATTTGATAGCACTATTATTCAGCTCATCATTTAATCACGAAACGAGGTCTCTGGGTCCCCAGCATACTGTAAGTAATGTGAAATAAGTCTTAACTGAAAATTAGGGTTAAACTGGCAAAAAGACAGAAAGAAAGAGAAGAATGTGTCCTCAGGAGGATATGCCCTGTGACTCCTTTTTCCTGTATTTATCCTGGACCGTCAGAGATAGTGATAGAGTTGTAAACTGTTTATGGTTTGCATCTCTCATCCTCCTCAGAAGAATAGTGGGTGAGCTTTTCCTGTGCAAAACATCACTCATAAACAAACCTCTTACACAAGCATTGTGTCCTCACTATTTCAACATGTATTTACAGATGCAGATGTATAGACAAATAAACAAGCATTGTCTGTATAAACACACCCTTTTTTCTCATCATAATGGCTCTTTGAGACCAATTTAATAACTTAATATGTCTGCATCATACATCAACCTAATGCATATACTTGGACTGGTCTGCAAGCATCAATCTGTCTAATTTTTTATATGCATACATACACACACATTAGCTCGCTGTAAACTGAATATCTGGGATAATGTAGGCAGCGGATAACCCGCTCATATGTTTACAAAGGCCGTCTGATAGTCAACACAGGCTTATACACACGCATATGACCACACACACAGGTGGGATTTCGTGCCTGCATGGGCTTTTGCATTCTGTGCTTTACATGTGATAGAAGAAATAAACAGCAACGGGACTGTGGGATCCCTGCCGTTCCAAAGACAAGCTGACATGTGATAGGAGGAAGATGTGATTTATATAATTTCTACACTTGTATTATGTAAATGAAATCAGGAGGCAGGCAGCGTTGAACAGGGGGGTTTACCCAGAAATCTGCAGCACCAACAACATGTTATGTTAACACTACCACTAATAAAGTAAAAAGAGTGTCATAAAAATTGAAACAATTTCTTTTAAATCTCGCACTGAACTTCTGAGCTCAGCCAATGATGCAAATTCTTCATATTGCTATATAGTCTATAAGAACACTGCTGTATTGACTAGGTGACTGAACAGAACAGATCCATTCAGTTAATTAAAAAAAATACATCAACAAACAAATAAATATAGAAATAAACAAAATTGTCAAATAAAGATAATATAATTTTACATTAAAAAACGAATTTGTCAATTAATGTAACATCTATTTGCATGCATTTTATACTATATAAAATATGAATATAAATGTATATACATGTAAATATTTTCAAAATATATATTGTATGTTATATATACATAATAAATATACACAGTACACATGCATATATTATGTAAACAAATTGTGAAAAATTATATTTTGGATTAATCATGATTAATCTTTTGAGAATTTCCAAAACAGCTTGACAGCTCTTATTCTGAATATTAAGGTATGTAAATTCAACATCACAGTTAAATATATTGCTTTTATTTTGAATTTACATATTAGCTTAATGCAAACAATTTTGGTTTGCAATAGTTGTTTTTTACATGTATATATTTTTGCAAGTCGTATAATTGCTCTTTTACTAATTATTATAAAACACACACACACACACATACACACAATAGCTTATAAATTTAAAATATATAATGAATACTTCACTGACAACTACCTAGATAGCTTTTCATACATGAATATTTAAATCCAGAATCAGAAGTGTGAACTCTCTGTGAATTAATATGGATGTGATAGCACGAATACTGTAAATCATCATGACTAAGCAATAGGTTCATTTCATCAGACTGCTCTGAACAGAGAGACATGACATTTAGTGTTGGTTAGACAAAAGGATTGAGATGATTCAGAAGACCACAGTTAAGACATGAACACTTTTGACAGCAACAAGAAGAAAGAGAAGGATTTCATCATTTTTAAAGCTTCTTCAGTGCTTTGGAGATGAGCACATGGGAGGGGGTGACAGTGATCACGGCTGCACTTCATGAATGGCCCAGACTGCAGCAGACTTCCAGATGTGCTGGCCCGGGGCCCTGACGGGTCTCTCCGTAACCTCAGGCCAAGCTCAAGCGAGGCTGGGGGTGGCGGGGTGCACACATTCCAACATGTTCCTCTGCTGCCTTGGGACCGCTCCTGGAAGTGTTACACAGACCCCGATGTGTGAGCAGGAAGTAAGCATGTCAAAGCTCTGATTATTAAACATCCGACTGTCCGGGATCAGCCGGAACAGAGTTATCATTACACAGCCATGATTGTCTGGACAAGAGCGGCAAAACACACACAAGCACGAGCAACTATGATAGTCACATATCTGAAAGTAGCCTGAAAGTTGGCACATTATGATAATTCATCTTCTCAGTAACCATACAGTGGCTAAACGAAAACAACAAAGAAGATGAGGAACAGAGATACTTTGGCCTTTTTGAAAGTGTTATTTCAAATAGTCTTCCTTCCATTCAGACCTACAATGTGTCATTTCTACCCTTTTCATACAAAAACAACTGCGAGCCAAACTGAAGTAGAAATCCCTTTTTAGGCGCCACTGTAAAGTAGTTAAGTTGTAGCTTATTACGAAAACTAAAGACCCTAGAAATAAATCACTTGAAGAGAGTGGTTTGCTTTTCTGTGTTGAAGCATTTCCTAAAATGGTCATTTTGGGATGGACATACCGAAAGGCTCATCTATAGCTACTTGGAATTAATAAGAGGGACATACTCAATTCGGACAGCATTTGATTGGACAGGAATTTGGGTAGTGCAGCATGAGTCATCAATATTTTTTGGTTGATTTTAGTTGTGACATTCTTCTAGTTTAGCTTTGAATAAAAGCACCTGCTAAATAAATAAATGTTCATGTAAATATTATTGAATGTGTTACTTAAAAACTGAAAAATTTGCTCAATTACTTAAGTGTAGCTTTAAATAGCAACGAAGGTAAATCCTGTTTACTTCATTTAATGTACGGTTACCTTTAAACAGTCAATGAGGATCATTTGAATGTGAAATTAAAAATATCTTTTGTCACTGCAACATATTTCAGTATATTAGTTTAAGTTTAACATTTAGTGTGTGTCCAAGACCTAGAGCAAAGATCTTGCCACTGTCCTGCAGTTTAATCAACCCCTATTATGAATCAAGATCTCAGTAGGTATGCTGGACACTTTCAGGCAGGTGTGTTGAGGCAAGTTGGAGCTAAACTCTGCAGGAATCTGACCATCCAGGGCAGAGTTTCAACAC
The DNA here is from genome assembly GCA_032357445.1 of Enteromius radiatus. Taxonomy (NCBI): domain Eukaryota; kingdom Metazoa; phylum Chordata; class Actinopteri; order Cypriniformes; family Cyprinidae; genus Enteromius; species Enteromius radiatus. The sequence continues at coordinate 19,979,025 of JAUCMS010000095.1, read as the reverse complement.
ATCTAACATAGAGAAATATGAAATTATGTAAAGAAAATATGATTCTTTACATTTCCCTAGATTTTAGTCCAAATATAAGCATATTGTGGATTCGTTTATTAAAAATAAAGTAAATCTGTTGCATACTTTTATGGTGCTTTTGCCTCCTTTTGTGCTCTAAGATAGAAAAGCTGTCAGATGTCTTGGAACGACACGAGGGTCAATAAACGATGACAGAAGTGTCACATTTGGGTGAACTTCTGAAAACAGTGAAAGAAAAATGTTAGCATAGTAATCAAATATAAGTATAATTTCAGTTGATAATTCAGTCCATTTTAAAAGATGTCAGCGGCTGGGACTGATCCAGTGAACGCAGCTGTGGTTTTGTGGGAACACCTGGGGGCTTCTAGACATGGCTTTCTAACAGATCTTAATTGCCACAATTGAAGTGAAATGCGAGCAGTCCATGTGAGAGAAGCTAGAGGTAACAGCATCATGAGAAGAAAACTCAACACATGATCCAACCCTGCAATCACAAAAGGGCCACTGTCCACTCTGCTTACTTAAACCAGTAGGATATTTCTCTGCAAAAAAAGTAATGTCTAATGCTGTTTTTATAGATAAACACTCAAAAATGTAAAACCTGTTGGTGGAAGGGAAAGAAGAACTGATTTATACATCAGTTATGATAAAAATTAAAAATGTTTGAGGAAATACAGAAGCAAAACGTGCTATAAACTTGCTACAAGATATTTCAGTATAGGCCAGTTGGGGGGAAAATGACAAAACCTACCCTTTTAATCACTTCTGCTTTTTTTTCATGAGAAGAAACAAGAGTTGTCAATCTAAACATGAATGAATTGCTTTTGTTGCATGAAAGAAAATATACAAGTTGGCCGCAAACTAACAAGACTGGGAGACAGAAGAACAAAAATGAATCAGGGAGAAAGAAAGGAAAACAAAAGCAAAAGCCCAGAGACAGAGAGGAAGTTTATGAAGGAGCATGAGTGGCAGAGAGTTTAGATCATTAGTCTACCGTGCTGGTTTTCATTATTACTGTGCAATGCCAGCCTTCTAGTTAATCACACAGCAACCATTTAAGACTTCTGCCTTCAATCAAAGGAGCATACAAATATACACACACACACACTCGCAAAACCCTAAAGCCCAGGTCGTGAGGACCCTTCATGTCAGAAAGCACTCTCCGCCCAGCCTATCCATTGGTGAAGGCACCTTTTATAAGGTGGGGGGAGAAGAGAGAAAGGAATCCACAGGAAGCAGACTGAAAAGCCATAATGGTACTTCAGATGGATTGAGAGGAGGAGACGAGGAAGGAAAAATCTTAATGAATCTAGCATCCTCCTCTCACAGAAAAGGCTTAACCCAATATTTTGTTTCTTCAGCTGATGGTGATGAAGACCGGAAACATTACTGGCTAAAATGAAGTAGCATGGTATTAATATGGTTTTTGGGGGTACTACTTGATTGTATTCAATGTACAGCGGCCTTAAATAATATTTAGAAGTATATGAATGTATTTGTCATTTGGTTTCAGATTTATTATGCAAAGCAAATCATAATTTTCGAAGCATTTTGGAGCACCTGTATATGAATTATACCACTATCTGATACCATGTGATTATGGTAGTACCGTTTGGTGGCTACTTATAAGTACTAATTCCCAGTCACTGCCTCAAAAGTAACTCTGACTCTGCACAGAGAAACACAGTCAAGTCAGATTGACCTTTTCATATTCCCTCATCTACTATTACTACTAAACTACAGCTTTTCCCTGTAGGCACAATGAAAACAAATTAAACTGCTCGTTGTAAAATACAGATGCTTTTGGGAAAACAGCCCTCGCAAATGTTGTTTCTTTAGTAATTCACAGATAGAAATAGTCTTTTAAAATGTATTGTTTGCTTATCAGATCAGTGGTCAGGCCCGGTATGGGGTCAGAGCGGCCGGCTCAGTTCTGCTTGTCCTGAAGTAGTCACCAGGGACTTTTTATTCAGAGCACTAAGATTAAAAAGATCTTTAGCTTTGAGTTGTGAAACTACTTGGCATTTCTTGAGATCTCGCAAACACACAAACAAACAAATATAACATTTATTACCCTTTGTGGGAGAGAGATTGAGATTATTTTTTAGCATTTTATTCATTTTGGTGCAATTTTCATAGCAAGCAAAACTCAAAAAAAAATTTTTTTTGCAAAATTCAAATATTTCAGTTGCATTACACAGTAGAACAAAAATATCCTTTTACATCACAGAAAAAGTGTTTCATCAATGTAAACATTTCATTCACACTGACTGCCTTTTAATATACTATTACTATCAAATTTTACTACTCCTTCCGGTTCAATTCTTTATAATCCCTTTTTCTTTGTCTATGATTCAATCCAGCTCATTTTAAATCCTACATATATATACTTTCATTCAGCAGGGAGACATTAAATTAATCTAAGGTGACAAGAAAAACATTTTTAATGTTACAAAATAAAAGCCTACATATTTCAAATATTATTTTTATATTCTATTTATCAAACGTATCATTACTTCCACAAAAACTATTAAACAACATTTTCAATGTTGATTATACTGCAGTTTACTTTAAGCATGTAAAACTGCACTTTTCATCATCCATATATTTTCTCACCCATGTCACAAATGATTCAAAATTACCAATTGTGGGAAAAAATGTCCCTGAATATAACTCCCAATGTTTTTACCTTATTATTACCACCTCGGTTCTCTAAATATGGCCTCCTCTTTGTCCCTCTGTATCACCTCTCTTCAATGGGGGGGGGGTAGATATTCCAATTCCAAGTTTGTCCAATTACTATTTTATATTATTTCTATTGTAATCTGAACAGTACTACTTCACACTATTGGTGTCTTCTTTCACTTATTATAAATACTCTGTAAAGCATCATTGAGAAATGGAAAGGCGTGATACAATGTCAATAAAACCTATTATTATTCAACTGTAAAACATTTTTCTGAAGAAGTAGATAAACCCCTCTAAGCCGAACAGGTAATGCAGTTTAAAGTCACATTCAGCAAACAAGTGAAAGGCAAATACAGGCAGAGATATAATCAATAGGCCTCAGCATGTGGCTCTGATCAAGAGAGCATAATCTGATAATGTCAACTAACTTAGGCAAATGTGGTAACCACACTGATTATTAAAGTCATGAAGGATCTCGTCGTCCAAAAAGCATGAAGAACGAAAGCAAGAACATCTCAAGTACATTTCGCCACATGTGAAATTCAATTAGGCAACGGTTGACTCATTAAGATGGAGACTGCTGCCCAAGGTCACCCAGAGTTAGACGGTTTTGTTGAATCCCAATGCTGTGGTTCTTATTTGCAAGGATGAGCTCAACCATGAGACACATGGAAACATGGAAAAAGGCCTCAATAACTCTTATAGAAGGGATCAAATATTGCTTGTGGCATATGTTTATTGCCGACAAAATATTAGCAGGCTTTCATGAAGCAATGTAATCTAAAAACACGTAAACTCATTATCGATTGACTGAATGAGGACTGGTCTGTTTTTCAGTCGGTTGTGGGTAAGCACCGGGCGAGAGGGCCTGAAGCTTTGAAGGGGGTGTTTGGAGGTGGAAAACTCTGCGATGAGCAACAGACATCATCATAAAAATATCCTCATAAGCATATATAAACAAGCCGTGGAAGCCAAGCTCTGAGAAAAACTACAAAGGAACAACCAAATGGACTACATTCACCTTTTCTCTGAAACAATCAAACTGAAAGTCACCAAATGCCTTTAAAACAACATATTTTATGGTGTCCTAAATAGGAGAAGATCAAAGTGTCTCATTGAAGCTTAGCAAATGTACAAACAGAATTATGGAGTGAAGGTCAAACTAGCATCTGTAATCTCCTTTAATGGTTCCTGGCGTGGTATTCTAAAAAAAAAAAAAAAAAAAAAGAAAAAGAAAGAAAGAAAAGAAGCAGAAAGCAAGGAGGAAGTAGCTAGAGAGAAGAGTGAACAATCTCGGGGACAACAGCTGTTTAAACATTTCCCAGATAAAGAAATTGGCTCAATTTATACAAAGCCGGACTTCAAACGGCAGGAGTGAGCTGCTTATATTTACATAACTCACGGCTTGAAAGTCTCCTCACTCCAAAGACATGGAGCCCATTAATGCTGAGCAATAAAACTGGAAACCCAGTCCCATTCCTTCCATTTTCATCTAATTTGAGCTTGCCTATGGCTCGGTCTACTCCGGTGCGCTGCGACTGCCCCAATGTCAGATATCTGACAGCTCAAGTTTACATTTGTAAAATGTGATCATGGTAAAACCATATGCGCCCTAAAACCACTGCGTTTATCCAACTTATCCCAGGAAATCGCCTCTCTCTGTGCGTAAGCGCTGTGTTCATAGGGAAAGTGACCTTCTTGTTACAGATTTGGGGAGAGATTAAATTTAATAGCTTTACAGTTTTATTTCTCTGTTTTGAAGGAGTGTAATTTAGCCGTAACAAGTATGACCTGTGAGGATTACGTGTTAAATGTCTATGTTGATTGTTGATAGAGGGATATTAGTGCTTCATCTGGTGCGCTGAGCGAGATAAGACATGACCAAAGGGGAGAAATAACATGTCGTGGTTTATAAGTGTGATAAGACGGGATAGAGTAGTGCTGCAGTTTTCATTGAGCATGAAAGGGGACCGGGGTTTAAATCCTGACTAATATACTTTCTATTCCTTGGGAAAAAAGGTCATGTAGGTTTGGTGACTTTAGAGTTTAGTTGTGTTTTTGTTTTACCTTAATTGTGTCTTTTTTTTTTTTTTTTTTTTTTTGCTCATAACTTTAGTATTTTAAAACAAATCAGGTTAAAAAAAATGTTTGGCATGACACTTCTAAAACTGTATAGTATGTTTTTCTAGTGAGTTTAATTACTAATTTTAAATACCTAAAGATTCATAAAATGAATAAGTCTAATGAGATATATTTTTTTAATTATTTAACTTATAAATCGTTTATAATAGATCTGAAAATCTAAAGTAATACCCTCTGATAAAGTTCAATGCCAATAATATTCTCTATGTCCATCCACAAAGCATATTGTGTATTAATTTCTCCATGAAGCATAAGATCATGGCTTGAGCTGACAGAGGGGAAGTAATGCAGTTCAGAGTACTGTGCTGTGTCTTCTGGCTGGATGAAGCTTCAGCACCCCTCATTGGTCAGTCTAGGTAACATCCTATAATCACTAACCCTTTCTCTTTCTGTACTGTGTCTTAGTGTTCAAATGTTTAAGGATTCCCAAAATCATTTAATTTTGCTCAGACTACTACCAACTGTTAATAAAATGACAAACAAACAGTGTGAACTAAAGTAAAACTAGTAAAACTTTAGTAGTAAAGTTTGTGCTTTAACTAAGCTTCAAAATTGTAGTTTAGCAAAAAAAAAAAAGTCTTGTAAGTAATATAAATAAATACATCAATTTTGTCGCTCTGCATTTTAACTCGACTAAACAAATAACACCAAGGTGTATGGTGCTTTTATTTACTTTTAAGTTTACTGTATTTTTTTTTGTTTGTTTGTTTGTTTTGTTGTTTGATGGTTTTTTTTTTACATCTTGTTTTTTGTACTGTTTATGTTGTTTGTTTTCTTTTCATCTTTTTTTGTTAGTTTCTTCACTTTCAATTACTGTTTTGATAAAGGACCTATATGTTTAGACGGTTTAATCACTCTAGAGAATTGAATATAGACGTTTAATACTTATTAACTTGTTCTCAATGTTTTCTTTTTGTTTCAGAACAACATTTTCCCCAAAAAATTTTCCCTTTATAGTGGTGATCTGAGAAACGTCCAGATACATTTTAGAAAGTAATGCCTAAATAAACAAGCATGTATAGTGTTTAAATTATATCAACATCTCATCGGTTCCAAATCTTAAGAGGCTTCTAATTAGATCTGAGTGTTCACTATGCCTGTAATACTATATTACAAAAACACTTCACAGAACAGTTTCCAAACTTAGACCCACATACAGTATTACTGTGAACAAATTGTTTAGCAACAAATAATATCCCCATTAAACTGAATTGTGTCTTTAATTTTAACTATTTTCTGAAGGCTAAAAATGCTCATTACAAAATAAAATAACATATTTTCTTTTTTTAAAAAGTAATTCACACACACACAAACTTAACACAAAATTTTTGCAATGCAAATTGCTATACCGGAGGCATTAGCAAAACAATTTGCCTAGTTTTCTACTTCAGGATGTATTATAAGAAAGCAGTCTTCAGTGGGCAGTGATAGTATTAGCAGAGAGACTGATTGCAAGTTTGTCAGCGCTGACAGGTGGACCCCACGGCTTTTCTTTGAACAGCCGGTCTGATTTACAGCACAGAGACACAGAACGTTCCAGCCCTCTGATATCACCAGCTGACATCGGTAATTAATACAGTCTTAAGGAATAAGAGTAGACACTGGGGAAAACTTAAGAACCGGTAATTAGGCCCAACAGTTGCTAGTTTCACAGTGATGGTTTAGTAGGCTGATTTCTGACCGGCCATAAGTAGCCATGAACGTCACTGTACAAAAATATGACATAACTTTAGCCGAACAACAGCTAAAAATGAAAGCAAACAGTCTGGCATTAATATCATTGAAAGCCGAATGTGAAATCAGCCTAATTTCTTGACCCTGGCTGAGTTTCAATTCAACACAGAAAGGTAAGGGTGCTGACAGCCCACGACGCTGACTTATTCACTCATCTGCCACGACTCAACGCTCCATTCAGACCATCCAAGAGACAGACAGCCTCCTCCGGGAACATAACGCATCTGATAAAATCTCCCCAAATATTCCAGACATGCAGCTCAGACAAAGAAGACAGGGTGAGGGGGCTCTCATTATCGTTCCGGTCTTCAGATAGCCCGCCGTAAAATAGGGACGTCTCTTGTCACTTTTCGTGCTTTTGCGGCACAGGTCACTTCAGTTGTGATGGCAAGGGTCTGGTCAAAAGGAGACTGAAGTCTGAGTCCTAACGCCAGCTTTTATCAGGGCCTGTCTCTGAAATTGAAGGGATAATTGTCCAGGCTATATGGTTGCAGCAGGTAATAGCCACTGACTGTTGACTGTGTCTTTTCGTTTTTTTGTAAAGCTGTTAAATTGGTTGGCTCTGATTAACAATGCAGGTATGCGCTGCATGTGGTTGTAGTAAAACAGACTTGATGAAGGTTAAGTATGGTACGCTTCACATAGTGGGTCTCTAAGGGTTCCCCTAATTTTCACTTCTTGATGAGGCACCGTACTTTTTTCAGTACAATTTACATAAATATGTACATGGCTGCATTTATGCTGATTATACTGGATCCTGGGAATGCAGGCAACTACTCTACCTTTCCTGTCTGTTTTTGGTTGTCCTATTTATATATATTATACTATTAACTTGACTTGTTTACTTTTTGTTTACTTGTCTTTTATTTTATTTGTGTCAGTTGTAATTATCCTTTTTATTATATATATTTTTATATAATAAAAACAAAGGGTCAAGGTTTTGTAAAAATACTGTAACAATAAATAAATGGTATGTTTTCAACAGTAAATAATCCTATTGTAAAAACATGTTAATTGTTTCTTGGGTATGCTGTAAATAGAACATTCCATGTACATGTAAGACTAAATTTAATAATTTAATATGTCATATAATTTACAGTAAATTGATATTTCAAGAACTCTCTGTGACAGCTCACATTTCATGCTTTTCACTAAAATAATAACTATCATTCTTCTTTTTTTCAGTTTTGTATATTACAGTTTTATATTATGCATAATGTTGTTAAATTAATGTTTATTAATTATGTGTATGTATGACACTGTGCAACTTCTATACATTACGTTTTACTTCAACTTGTGGAAAAGCTACCTTTGATGAACTTATGTCTTTCTCTTTAAAACGTGTGTTTTAAGGTGGCTTTCAGTATATCATAATAATAAATTGCTTCATTATATACATTTTTGTTTTTATACTTTTTATTTCAATCTGAAGTGCAAAGATCTATTAATAAATAATTTCCATGTATTCCGAAAGAATACTTTGTTTCATTTAATCTCTAAACAAGTCGCAATTAGCTAAAACTTCTCTTCAGCAGCCAAGCAATTGCCACAGACAGGAACGAGAATACTAACAATGAATGCTAATACTGTTTACACTGAAAAAAACGACACACATCACCTTCAAACAACTCGTTGAACATCAAAAGACAATCGGTGGGTGAGGTCAAAATGCGTATTTGGTTTGTGCTAACTGATCCAAAGGTGGCCTTCGTGAGCTCTGGTTTAAGTTAGTAGCGCTAGACTTAGTCCCAAACAATCACTGGATTTCAAAGTGAAAGCTGACCCTCTTAGCCCAAGGTGCAACATTAAAGAGATGTTTAGGTACATGGCGTGTGCCAAGCGGGTTTTTCTATACACACGCGAGCTTGAGGTCACAGCTGTCAATGAAACAGAACAAGCAGAGTCAGGCGGCCGCGCAGATAAGCCATGGATGCCAGGCGCCCCGCGGACGTCCTTATCAGGCCTCTGCTGCACTCTGGGACAGATAACGGCACTCTCCGGACGCTTGCTGCGCTCCCTCTCATGTTTACTGAGCCACATCAAAGGCCAACGCGTCAGCTGGCCGGTCATGTTAGTCATTGACAAATTAAGCAGGGACTCATCTGGTCAGGGAGCTCCCCCTCGTCCCTCTTCTGCGTTCTTCTGGAGTCGCTACGCAGCCCGTCCGGTTTTCGTGCTCTGCCCTGAGGTGTTCTACACAGTAATTACTCCTGGGTAATGACAGCCAACACTTCAGTAGGTTGTAAACGGCAGGAGGCTTGTAAAGAGGCTGTGACCGGTGGAGGCGTGAGTGTGCTGGGGTGAAACTACAACAGCAGGGAATCAGGCCCACCCACCAAACCAAGCCTATTCTGCTTTTACTGTACACGTCTCTATCCTGAACTCTACACAACTCTGTTCTTCACAGCTGTACTCCATACTGCTTTATTGTTTAAGCCAAAAATGATGGACCCTCTTACACAATATGAATGCAGCTATATATTCTCACTTTTTACAACCTGTTTATATTGTGTACAGAAGTAGTAAAAGTAACAGTAATAGTTTTATGTCATTCCACTAGAGCAAAAAGAAATAATGAAAATATTCCCTGTGAAATACTAGGTTTGTATTAATCTGACAGTGGATCTTTTTGTTCCCACTATTTGAGTACAGAATATTCCTCAATGAAGCTAACTGTGGAAATGATGTGAAGAAAGGTATAACAAAAGCTAAAAGTGGTGCAAGAATGGAGAGACTTTTATCCTTCATTTAAAGAATTTTTAAATATGTGAAAAGAAAAATAAATCATTGAATTAAATTAAATTAAATTACATTTATAAATGATCAATTAATTGATAAAAAAAATAATAAAATAAATCGAGCACTTCCACATTATTATCATCAATTTAATTATATCATTCAGTCAGTTATTCTCTTTCACCTACTGACTCACTCACTTGTTTACTTATTTTGGGGCTCTCCAGACCTGCTTATAACTGCTTAAAAACTGACAAAGGCACCATCTGACATTCACATTTCTATGAGACAAGAGGCATATCATGAGACTAATTATATCACATTACCTCAGAGGTTTCTAGGGCAGCCCCTTCCCCCATGAAAGTGTCAATTGTTCAACAAACAATGCTAACAACTATCTGTTTATCACAATGGTTTCCCAAAGAGAAAAAGCTCACCTACTTATTTACTTTGAACGTAAACAGTCGGATATAAATAGATAAATATCACACAATTATGAGTTTATTCTGGACCAGGGATGGGGGAAGTTTCCTATTTGCATGAAATGCCACAAAAGCAGGGTGTTTAGGTTGCTCACTAGCTAACGGGAAAAGAACCCAACCTGTGTCTTTAATTCATTACCTCATTCTAAGACTTTTTCAACATTTACAGATTGCTTTGATGTTAAAACTTCTAAAACATGAAGTGATTTGTGTGCTTAATTGTTCAGGTGTGTTTGTACATGCACGTGTTAATGACAGATATCCAGACAGCAGGAAAGCCTCTCAATATCCTTAGACTCCAGAATTCAGACAGACAGTAGATTGACCCTTGACCCCAGAGCCTGCTGTCTTGTTATCACTCTTCCATTATCTCACAGGGAATCTTTATCGTAAGACCATGTCACCTCAGGTTGTTGCTGGATAGAAGCTGGCTTGAGCTTTGCAGGCTGCGAAGATCAAAGATGGCTGGATGTGCTAGTAGTAATATAACCTAAGCCATTACAGTTGGAATTCTGCTAACTCTATAAATCAAAAATGACTAGTAACGAGTATTAGAAAGTAATTGAATTTGCTTTAAAACATTAAGCCTTCAACTTGAGTTAAAATGTCTTCGTCTAGACAGGCAAAAGTGTCTGGCATTAAAAGAAAAATGATTGCTTCTCCCTTTACAAGGAAATTGTAGTTTGAACCTCAGATTTGATTTAGCTGCGAGGTTTCAAAAAGCACAATGACGTGAAAGTCACAGAAATTCAGAGGGATTCGATTTTCCTGCGAAGCATGGCCAACACAACAGAAAGTGTCTATGAAGCAAAAGCTGCGTTTATCACCATTTCCCATTCATCATGCTAATTGTTCAGGCGCAGAAATATTGTTTGTTTTGGACAATTAAGGTTTGGTTTAGTGCCCTGCGTCAAAGCCCACAGCTGAAAAGAATTGCAGCCTTCTCTATATGACACTTAATTTATGACTCTCACAAGTCAATTATACTTCGTTCTGTGCAAATAGCCGGTTTGTCTCTTCCTCCAGAGGAAAATGACATTGTCAGACTGTGAGAGGGCTATTAAACAACAATGTCTTCTGTCAATATGAGCCAGACAGCAAGAAGCCTATTCTGAGCGTGGAGTCTCGCGTGCGAGTCTCGTCTCTTGACAGTATTTAGAATACACACATAGACACGAGGGGATGAAAGGGCGTTTTGTGAACGTAGATTTCCAGTTATCGTTGAAACGTAGTGCCGCAGTAAACAGTGCAGCGCTGGGTGGCCATGCGAAAGTTTAAACAAAGAGAGAGGCACGCTGACATATTCCACATTCAGCAGAGCACTTACGAAACTCAGAAAGAACGGGGGGTCTACACAACAGTGCTTCACAAACAAGTGCTAAATGTCAACACGCAACACTCGAATTGAGTGTGTTCAGCTATTAAAGAAATAGACAGTAGAGGAAAATGCTAACTTTTGTGATTTTGTACCGAAAAACCTATTGCGTACAGATGCGACATCTTTTAATATCGACAACAGTAGCTGCTAGGGGAAAAAAAGGGGGAGGATTTGATGAGCTTTATTAAACGACAAGCAATAACTAAAAAAAACTGAGGAAACAATAATTAACAAGATAAATGTAGAGCTGGCCGGGACAAGTGAGGAATGAAGAGCTTGGATGCTGGGCTAAACCAGTGGAAACTAAAGAGCAGTGTTCAGGACAAGAAAGGTCATCCAGCTGGTCAGGACTGGCTAAGAGTGAAGGAGTTTGAGGGTGGGCAAAAGGATGGGGGCAGGCTCTGTGTCCTCCACTAGGCTTTGTGGCTGGCTCTAGCTATAGGAAGGATATTGTGGCTGATTTGGCTCAGGCTTTGTTTCATGAACTGATTTGCACAAAGCTACATACAGTACATATGAGAGAGATCTGTATAACTACAATAGATTCAGTAGAATTCAACACTATACACCTTTTTTTTTATGTAAAAATGGGCGCGGTCATTTGTAAATTCTATGGGTCTAAATTCTGGTCTCATCCACGTCCAGCTATTTTTAGCTGTACATAACGGTTTGTTTTCCTGCTTGATATTGAAAATGGGTGTGTCTTATAATGTTATTTAATTTATTATTTGAATTATGAACACACTGGGATGTAGCGCAAACAATTTCACCGTTTACTGCACACTGTTGCTCTCCTCGTTATTTACTTATAGCGTCAAATGAACCGGAAGCCTCACCCATAGGCTTACTTCCACGTTGACGAAAAAGGTGGATAGGAGAGAGAACAGGGGGGGTCCAATCCAGTTTCAACTAGCACCTACAAAGCTGCATTTTTTTGTGATCTTGAATACCTTGATTCTAGTTCAGGTGTGTTTAATTAGTACTAAATTTTGCTGGAAGGTGGGCTTCCACACTGTAAAAAAAATTCCATAACAGTGAAAAACTGGCAGCTGTGGTTGCTGGAATTCTACTTTAAAAAATACAGTAACAAAGTTTTTTGTTTTACAGTTTTAAGTTACATTTACAGTTAATTACCGTAATTTCATTAACTGATATAATATGAATATGATGATTAATATGCCTTATTAAAACTTATTAAAGTATTGAAATCTTTTTTTACCTTTGAAATACACTGATAATCACCAAATGCATAACATAACGAAACATATTTTAAAGATAAAACATCACATTTAAACTAATCTGGGAAAGTCAGTAATTTACTGTTAACCATTTAACAGGTTTTTACTGTAGCATTTTAAGAGTTTGTTTCTGTTAAAATCACAGTAAGTAAGTAAAGACAAGGCTGATATAAACAAAATATATTGTCATATCAATACAGCTTGCCATCAACCTAAAGTCAATGGACTTTTTGAAAAATTGTTTGGTTAAATGCCTGAAAAAAAAGGGTTGTAGTTAATCAGCTCAATATATATTTTCACATTTTATTATATAATATAAATTATATCAGTAACCCCTTGTGATTTCTTTTTTAAAGAACTACAGAGGTTCTCTGGGTGTAATAATGATAAATCAGTTTTGGTTTTTACAATAACCCAAAAAACAAGTAGAAAAACCTTGTGTTAACCAGGGTAACTTACAGGTTGGCCTGCAAAAATATGTAATCACTGCAACCATTGTCTATTTTTACAAACACTATTTCCATCACTGCAAACTAATTAGCATGGCCTTTTTGTGTATTGAAAATTGTTTTGCAACCTCAAAGCGAGTTTAGCTTGTCTAGAAAATGAACTGCTGGTGTTCATCCCATTCTTGAGGCGTTTTGTTTATTCGCAGGCTGATGTGCAACATCTCAGATAAACAGAGACATCTTGGCTGGGTTAAAAGGATGAAGACCATGAGTGACAAAGCAACAAATAGCAAATCTGCTGCCAAGTTAAGAAAAGCTGCCGTCAAGGATATAGCCACAGACAAAATACTCTTCTCTTTTAGCTGAGACCATTCAGCATTACCCAGCTCTTTACTGAAGTGAAGGAAAAAGGAAACTTTGGTGACTATTCCCTCGGACATTAGGTGTTGTTTATTAGTGTTTTTATGCCAGTTTAGATTTGCAAGACTGATTCAGTCACAGTTTCATCATTAAAAAGACAGAAATAATGCAAATGTTCACTCATTCAGCTTTCTGTTTAACCACCTTTTATACACCACACCTACTGGAAACGTTCTTCAGGATTTCTCAGAAACAACTGGGGTGATAACAAACATGTCTCATTATTTCTGATCAGACCTGACAGCAGAGGTTAAAACCGTTTGAAGTTGCTGGTGCCCCTGCTGTTATCTAAAACTAGCCGCCTGCAGACCTCTCACCATGGGGCATCTGGACTGGCGGCACTCAGCCCCTCTCAGCTCACCGGTCTGTGCTGGGCCGTTTAGACAGATTAATACTTAGCTAAGGGTCAGGAGAAAGTTTAGGAAAAACAGCTGAGTTCTGTTGAGTGCAAAACATCAGGTTACAACAACAAGACCAGTTTAATAAATTAATACAAATGAACTTTGAAGTCAGCTTAATATACAATGCAGAGACTTAACATAGTGTAATATAAATACTGGGCTCCACAAGTCTAAGATCACTAGTCAAAATGTTTCTGTTTTGCATCCATTTAATACTTTTTTTTTCAATACGATAAAAACCTGATTTGGTAATATTAGAAAAAGCATCTTGTGCTTCAGTGGAGACTGGAAGTCAAGTATTCAATACAAAGGGGTCACATGATCAGTTTTACAAATGTACTTATTACATTAGTAACCCAGAAGTAATGCACAATTTATATATATATATATATATATATATGTTTCATTATTATTATTACCAACATTAAGTAATCTACATTAAACAATTTTAATTTGTTTTATTTGAACTCATACTAATTCCTGTTTATTTTCCAGGTTTAATTAAATTTTTTGAATCCAGACATTCACTGTGTTCTTACATTTTTGTACACCACTGTAAATGCATTTCTCAAATTCAAAAGAAGTAACAGTAGTGGCTTGCTCGAAAGAATTTGCAGTTCAAAGGTTGAGCAACAGTGCCCCCCTGAGCTAACAAATTGTTTATGTCGTTACACCCTGACCTATAAACTATGACCTGTACAACTTTGTTTTACAACTGAATGACACAACGTCAGTTTTTTCAATGTAGTTTAAATACAGCTGACAGTATAATACGAAATGTAAACAATAAAAACATGTTTATCGCCACACAAACACTCTGTGTGCTCACTTCTCTTCGTCAGACATCGACCCGTGCTTCATCACGTAGCAGGTATGATTAAGAATTGAGTCACTTTGACTCCAGTTTTCCATGAAAAGCTAGAATCATGTCCCTTATTAAGTGTCTCCAAATAGACTCCGCACGGAGGCAGAAGCTTTCAACAGCCTCTCTAATAAGGCAGCTTTGAGGACACAATAAAGCATTGTCCCCTGCTTTGCTTTCTGCGGAAGGAAGTGGAAGAGCGAAACAGAAAACCAGGGGCTGTATGAATCAAAGCAATCATCAGAGAGATGCAGCCTGGGATCAGGATCTGTTGCACTATAGCTATGGTGACAGAGATAAGACATGTTTTGTAATATGTGGGCTCATGTACGCTGTTTTTGAAAAGACACTAATCTTAAGTTAGGGTTGGTTCAATCAGAAATGAGCATCGTGTCATTGATTACTCACCATTATATTGATCCAAAACAGACTTTTATTCATTTTCAGAACATAAATTAAGATATTTTTGATGAAATCAGAGAGCTTTTTGACCCTCCATACACAGCCACATTCAAGGTAAGAAAGGTAGTAAGGATATTGCTATTGTCCTGCACTCTTAGTTCATTGTCTGAATATCCAGAATTAATAAGTAATTATTATTATTATTATTATTTACAGGGTCAAAAAGCTTTTAGACTTTTTTTAGATGAACAAATGTGTTAATGGTTTGGAAGGATGAGTAATTAATGACAGAATCTTCAATGTTTTGTCAGCTAATGATGTCGGTATACTTTAAGATCTTTGAGAACATTGCTCTGTTTTGGAAATCAGAGTGTTATTTGCTAAGGCAAGCACTTGTCCAATGCACTTGTCCAATCTTTAAATCTATATTTTTTAAGAACTGTTTTTGTTTCGTAAAACACTTGAAAACACTTTTAAAAAGTGCACTTTGTAACAATGTAACAATTAAATCATTATGTTTTATTATTATTTTGTCATGCTTTAAAGACATGCATTTGTTTTTATGTGTCTAACATGCTAAACTGCATATTATACTTGATTATAACTATTTTATTATTATTATTATTATTATTATTTAGTATTACATTTAAAGGGAATATATTTTAAATGTATTAAACTGAACAGCCATTTGACTGTTCCCCGCTTGCAGCCCCAGACTCTGAATGGATGGATGAATACATGACATACAATTTTGAATAAAAATTATTTTTTTGTTTGTAAGGCAGTACACTATATTTGACCATATTTCAACAAGATTCCGAAATTACTTATACGCCCTTACAAAATGACATAAATAAATCCTAAATAAGTTGGTCAATTAAAGAAGCAATCTAAAGCTAAGCTAACTGCATTTAATTAAAATGTATACTATAATACATTTTCCTTTAATTAAAATAAACTTGCAAGTAAGTTTCCAAAAACATTACACAGAGCAAGGACCAAATTTGCAATACCCTATACAATTTCTTTTCCAGAGTATGCCTGAATTTACAGTCTGGATTAATCAGCATTATTGTCAGTTTACCACAATAATTTGCACACATTCCAAATTACCAAAATAATTATCTGAAAACGAAACGTGTGATGCAAGACAAAAAAGTAAGACTGTAAGACTGGGAGACTTAAACGGACTACCACTTAAATGGAGAGTCAGTTAATATAAGGTTTTTGATTTTATATGAATCTTCTTGAAGTAGAACAGATACCTACGGGATCAAAGGTGGATATGGCATTATTCACACTCATGCTGTGCTGCTGATAAACATCAGTGCTGTTGTATTTATATGACAATAAATATGATGAACAAGACTTGCTATTTAATTCCCTTCAAAAGACTATTTATCAATGATTTTTACTTTGATACAAACGTATTTTAGATTTTTTTTAGAAATATGGCAACATATCTCACACTGAGATCACACTGGCATAGTGTAATTTAAACAAATAATCACATTTTAGAAGAGAACAACATAGAACCAATGAGCATTAAAGGGTTAGTTCACCCAAAAATAAAAAGTCAATGTTTTACTCTCGCTCTCTGCATCCTAGGTGATATGACTTTCTTCTTTCTGATTAATTCAATTGTAGTTAGCTACATTAAAAAGCTTTATACAGGAGTATCCAAAAGTAGTGAAATAAAGCCATATCCATCCATATTAAAATGTGCCTCACACAGTTCCCGGAAGCTACAGCTTTATGTATATATACAGTGTATACGGTTTTAAATATGGATATTTTTTCTATTTATTAATTTTTCATGTTTTTTACATCAGAAGGCTTTATTAACCCACCGGAGCCATGTGGAACACTTTTTATGAAAGATTTATGCACTTTATTTTGCTTGAAAATCTGACCATTTACTGCCATTATAAAGCTTTTTTTCTTATTTAATATAACTCAGATTGCATTCATCTGAAAGGAGAAAGTCATATACACCTAGGATGGCTTAAAGGTGAGTAGATCATGGGGAACATTATATTTTTAGGTGAACTATCTCTTCAACTCTCCAAGAGACAGTAATGGCAGGAACACTGCACGCTATATATATATATATATATATATTTATTAGAGCTGTCAAATGATTAATTGCGATTAATCGCATCCAAAATAAAAGTTCTTCTTTACAGAATATATTTGTATATACTGTGTATATTTATTAAGTATATATAAATACAAACACATGCATGTATATATTTGATGAATATTTAATGAAAATATGTTATGTTTATATATTAAATATATTTAGATATAATATCAAATATAAGAAAATAAATATAT
>JAUCMS010000095.1:19935095-19961714 GCA_032357445.1 Enteromius radiatus | reverse complement strand
TAGATATAATATCAAATATAAGAAAATAAATATATAAATGCATTTACATGTAAATATTTTCTAAATATATACTCTACGTGTCTGTTTTAATATAAACAGAATAAATAAACACAGCATAAACACATATATTATGTAAAGAAAAACCTTTATTTTGGATGCGATTAATCACGATTAATCGTTTGACAGCTCTAATATATATATATATATATATATATATATATATATTTCTTTACCATTTGTAGTGAGCAAGAGACCAGTTCATTCTTTAGAGTCAAAAACATTCAGGCTGGAGAACTTGATGGTACCATTCCATTTACCTGGGGTTTAGAATGACCCAGGGTTAACCCTTTCAAGTGTGAAAAGGCCTTTAGTGTAGGATATAGGGACAGACAAATACAAAAGACAAAACATTATTGTTATCTCTCACACTCGCTAGATCTATTTCCCTTATCCCCATTTCATCACTATACTAATCACTTCCCACTATTTCTATCCACCTGTTTTAATGTGCATTTTGGAATATCACATTAAAAAGATGGAAACGCCAATATGTGCATCATTTCTAAAAATGCGTACACAAAAAGATTCTGCACACTGTTGAGTAGGATAAAGTCAGATGCATAAACAACGAGGGAAACACATTTACCATATTTTCCACACGCATAAAAAAGGTCATTAGTGATATTCAGTGCCAGTTTATTAGGAAGTGACAATTTTGGATGGAAATTTGCTTTATTTGCAAATGTTTTATGTGATATTCCAGTTTTGCACATAAGTTTCATTCGAGCCATCGGATTGAAGCATAGCTACTGACACTGTGCTCGGACACACCTGCAAAGAAATCTCCATTCCCACCAACCCCACCATCAAATCAATGTTCCCTCTTTTTCTTCACCGTCACAGGCCCTCAGAGAAAGGAACATGTCCAGTGTGATAACCCCGCTCAAGCAGGGTCCTGAATGCTGGGATTAATGGACCCTCAGTCTGACAGGCCCTCCGTCGTCCTTCACCTCAGGCACGTCTGGAGCCCGGGCCCGGGTGTGCGAGAGGAGTACTCAGCGCTAAGTGCACCTAAGAGCAGCCTCTTGAAGGGCACAAGCCAGACAGAGATGGTGTTGAGGAAGAACAATGTCTGCGTCACATTTTGGCAAGCTTGCAAATTGTATACGCCAAAAATATATATTTTTCCATCCTTTATAAAACATGGACCCAGAGCAGTTCTTAATGCAAACAGCAAATCTCCAATAAGTTTTGGCCATATGTAAAAAAAAAAACAATATACGATTTCAGGTTCACCGAGTTTCATTCACGTCAACTTTAATTCAGTTTTTGGTGTCTTATTTTGCCACTTTAAATCTGAGTGTCAAAAAGGAAACAAAAGTTTCACCCATATTCACATCAATAAACCTAAAAAGCTTTTCTGTAACTAAGCCCGGATGCTGGACTTCCAAAGTCAGCAGGTTATAAACAGAAACAGTGTTAAATTAGCTGCTAAACTACGTCTAATAGGATCCTGTATAAAGAAACAGCTAAAAGCCGACTGTAGCCTCTTATTTGCACTAGGACATCTGCTTAGGAATTAAGAATAAGAAACTGTTGAAACAAAAAAGGTCCTTTTAGCACTGAGGATGAAGACAATGTCGCCCTACTGGGAGTCCCGTTGCCCCCTTTGAAGAGAAATAAGAGTGGGCCCACATGCGCAAGGTAATCCTATTACCCAGGAGACAAGGGGATCACTGCTCTCGATCAGGGGTCGGAGCCTGAATGACCTCACTCTTACCAGAACAATGGAGTGGAGAAAGACAGTGGGGCTTGGGAAGCTGGCAGCAGCAAAAAAAAAGGGAAGGGACAGGGTTTTATCAGACGTTTACATTACTTTATATTAGGGTTGGTTTCTAGGTTAGGGTCGGGCTAAGGGATAGGCTCAGGGTTATGGATAAAATTAGTCATGCATCATGGGAAATGTTTGTACGGGGAAAGTACGCTTAACTGTTAACCTTTTCATCCCCAGTGAAACCTCAAAGACAAAGTGCAGGCCTGGCTGCTCCACTGAACTCTTGGCAGAGATGACGGGCTGGTTGGAAGTATGCAGCTTGGATGCTGGCAGAGCCGGTGCAACCGAGACTTTAATGTAGCTGGCATGAGTCCGCACAGAGGTAGGTAGAGGCTATGCAGGCATCTCATCAGAACCACTAAAGCTAACAAAAAAAAACAACAGCTGTTTCTTTTCCTGTCTTAGCGTGAGAACAGCCAGGTTTTCGTGGGTGAGAGCAGAAAAACATTTTTCAGGGCTCATTCAATAAGGCCATGGTATAAAACATCAGCCTGTCCTGAGAGGGTTCATTTTATTAACACTTGCGCATTTCGCTCTTTCTGAAACTGCAAAAACAACAGTGTTCTCTTACTTTTAAGGCACTCAGTCCCAGTGAAATATTTTATTCCTGATTTTTTTAAACCTTGAAGATCATGGAGCTCTTAGATATAGTATCATTTGAACTCAGCGTCTACTTCACTCGTTATTAGGGTGACAAAAATTACACTTTTAGGCTGGTCTGACCCAGCAATATAAAGACTGAGATGACCAAATTAAGGTATGAATGGTCTATCATTAACAGAAGCAGAGCAAACCTGATCTCACGGCGATTCGTACATATTTTATGAGGTGGCTAATTCGTACGAAATTTGTATGACCTCACTCGTACGAATTCATATGATTTACTCTAAATCATACGTACTTTACGAGATGCCAGTTCGTATGAATTTGTACGAATGCCTTAAACATAACCCCGCCCCTAAACCTACCCATCACGTGGTTTTAGACAAATCGCATGAAATCGTAGTGAGGTCGTACGAATTAGTACGAATTGTCACAAATTTGGCACCTCGTACGAATATGTACGAATTGCTCGTGAGACTGTTTTGGCAGAGCATGAGTTCCAGCTATAAGCGACAGTTTTAAGGTTGTAGAAAGTAGTGAATCATTTCAAATTTAACAGTTGTTTTACAGAAGAAATGTAAAATATCCTACAATAATATCTAGTGATACAAACTACCCTAATTTGTTCTCATAAACGGACAATTTGAATTGAAAACATGGTATCATTTACATGATTCATCCATTTTCAATTTTTTGCACACAGTGTAGAATACGTAAAAATTTAAATACTTATTAGGGGGTTGTTCAAATTCCTTACAACACCACTGATTTATTATTTTGGTAAAGAGAACTGCATATGTCATACCAGGCAAGCTATCAGTCTGCTAATCAAAATATCTGAAGTGCTGCTTGAACAATGATCATAGCCTCTTCCCAAAAGTTACCATACCCACAGAGTGTCAGTTCTCAGTCATCGTCTTATCACTCATCTGCAGCCAGACCAGACCAGACCTCTTCATTTCGACCATTTTTTGATCAGCAGGAAAAACTCCCTTAACTGCAATGATTAGAAGATGCATTAGGGGCTGATCAATCAGAAGGCAAATGCTTCTCTTAATAATTGATGACAGGCAATTTACACACTGTCTGTGCACAGGACTCTTTCCCAGTGTTTGACAAATACAGGCGCCGTAGACTATTGACATGCGCCAGTATGATGGAGTTCACCGGACCCCGCAGACAGCCACGGAGACTCGCACTACATTAACTGAATGATACTGAAGATGTCCCCCAACAGACAGCTGAAGTACTCAAACAAGAAAAAAGTTGCTTCAATTAAGTAACGATTCTGCCGTACATGAGCCTTGAGACCATCAACATAGTGTTTGGGGTCAACATCCATAGAACTTCTAGCTCCAGCAAGCCCTGTGCAGTTTTCTGAAGCCATACAAAACTTTGGATGATGAACAGACAAAAAGGGTACATCTACAGTCATGACATCAAATATCATTAATGCCATATGAGAGGGCAAGGGAATAATAACTAATAATACATAATTTTGATCTGTTTGTTTGTTGCAGAAGAGAAAGGAACTTTAAGAAAAAATTAACTGTCATTATTTGGGAAAGAGCTGTATGAAGATTCATTCACTTCCACCAGAAATTGATTCTACGCAGATTTTTCTAGTTTCAAAGACTGAATATAGTGAATAAATTGTTTGTTTTGTGCTGACTGTGAAGCATTTTATTGGTTGGACATACTTAATGAATATACTCCTTCACTGTATAAATCAAAATGTGTTTTGAATATAAATGAGTTCCAGGACGTCTCAGTTCCTAGAGTCAACAGCAGTTAAAACTAAACCTCAATGTATTTAGCCTATTGATGGCTTTTACTATAAAGCCCTTCAAAGCCCAGAAAGCAAAAGAGAAGGAAGAAAAAGAATAGAACTACTTTGTCATCATGCTTAAGCAGTATACGTGCACATTCATAATAAATGATGAAGACAATCATGACGTGACTGAACCTGATTTTTTTCAAATCTTTTTAGTTTCTCAACAGTCACTGGTATGTATCTTCTGTACCTCTGTATCTTCTGTATCTTTTAGTGAACATTACATTCAATTCATTAATATGATTAAAAATCACTAACATGTCTGGTTACTTTATTTTGATAGTCCACTTTAGACATTCAGCTTACTATAACTTTGTAACTTTGTTAACTAATTCTCATACTTTGCCACTACATATCTACTAACTCAGAGCAGACTGTTAGGGTAGGTTTAGGGTTAGTAGAATTAGTAGAAATTAAGTTTTAATATATTTACGGTAGAAAATTTACTAAATATCTTCATTTAACATGAGCTTTACTTTATATCCTGATGATTTTTGCCATACAATTTAGTTTTAAAAATGACTCGCTTCTCATGTCCATGATTCATTTTCAGACCAAGGAATCGGTTAAAAAGAAACATGTTTTTTCTCTTGTCCATGTTCTTGTTATCTTTTATTCTATCTGTATCTTTCTCTGAAGTCTCCAGCTTTAAACTTAGACTCGGAGTCAGGCTTAGGCTCAGGGGCATTATCATAAATTACAACTGCAGCCACAGACTAGCAGTCTGCAAACCCAGTCCCTTTAACTTCATTTTCTCCTTCGGTCTCTCAGCGTACTCCCTTTGATGCCCTTAACCATTAAGCCTAATGGCCCTTGTCTCGCACAAGCTGTTGAGATTCGTTAGGGTCCGATTAGGTGTCTGGGGAATACACACAGTAAATCAATGACAATGCTTTCTGATTTGGGAGTGGACTGAAACCATATGGGAGGCTCTATGACTATGCCACATCAGCAAAAGAGCAGAAAAGGTCACGTGAAGCATTGCATTATAAGACAGTGTACATCACCTTCCCCTCCATACAAACTCAAAGGTCATTTACGTGCATCCACATGTCCTCAAGGTATCGTTTAGCCAAGACTTCATGTTTAAAAGCACAGAAGAGAGACAATTATGTGTGTATTACTCTTGTAAAAGTACACAGTGAAAAAAATTACATTAAAAATTATTAACTGAAGAATTCAGTTTTACATTTCAATGAAATGGTAACTAATTTAAAAGTTAAAGTGAATTACCTCAAAGCTGAAAAACAGTGAAAGGATATGTTGCATCAGATTTGATTGTTTTATTGACATTAGACAACTATATAGTTCTATAGTACTGTATAATTTATGTTATCAGTTTGGGTGTCTTATATTGTGTTATCTATATAACGTTTACTGCATTAAATTTATCATGTGTGTCACTTGTGTCTTTGTATCATTTTATTAAAAGTTAAATTCTACTTAACCTAACTAAATTGCTGTAAATATTGAATAGAAAATCTTGAATGTGTGATTGTTTCTGTTGTTGCAAAGTGTAAACTGTATTTCACAGCTCCTTATATAAAAAATTGAAAATAGAAGCATATCCTACATACATAGAATACACTCATTTAAAGCAATATACAAATATACAGCAAATCTCAACTGCATTATATATATATATATTTATATATATATACATGTGTGTATATAGAATATCCAAATTGCTTGATTGTTTGTAGTGCCACAAAATCTAATCCATATTAATCTATATTATTTAAAAAATCTTATCTATATCTATAAAATCTAATCTATATTATCTGATAAATTAAAAAAAAAAGAAAAAGACTTCATTTTTTTCATATATGGTCACTATAAACTGTAGAAGTTACAATTTGACATTCACAATGTTGTGTACATATATGTTTATAGGGCACTTCTGTATCAACTGTTTCTGTATTCTGGGCCTGTCTGTGGAACCCCAGTAACTCATATCCACCATTCCTTTCACTCTGATGCCCCAACACAGTCTCACAATCAATTTATATGTATTCGTACAAATTCAAATGACCTCACTCGCACAATTTTTAGACAAATCGTACAAAATCATGCGAGTGAGGTCATAGACTCTAACCCCCAGTGACGGGTTGGTTTAGGGGCAGGATTAGGTGTAGGTCATTTGTCATACGAGTGAAGTCGCACGAATATGTACAAATTAGCCACCTCATGAAATATGTACGAATTGCCGTGAGATCAGGCTTGAT
This sequence comes from Enteromius radiatus, assembly GCA_032357445.1. Classification (NCBI taxonomy): domain Eukaryota; kingdom Metazoa; phylum Chordata; class Actinopteri; order Cypriniformes; family Cyprinidae; genus Enteromius; species Enteromius radiatus. Next base: position 19,955,218 of record JAUCMS010000095.1, on the reverse strand, counting down.
TGTCCTGGTTAAAAAACACTTGTGTGAATATTGTCGTATTCATCAAAAGAAAGCCCACAAATAGGAACAACATTGGAGTGAATAACAATAGAGAAAGAATCAGTCCACACTCTTTTTAACTAAATCAGCTCTGATCGCACCATTGGCCTTTTCCCCAAGAAAAACCTTGAGGATTTACTCCCAGAGTATCCCTGGGACAATTAGCGCACCAGTCAACGAAATAAGTGTGTCCGTCTAAACCAATTACACAGCCTAAGTGGAGCGCATGCTAGCCAGTGCGGGAGGATGGCTCCTGTACTGATTAACTGGCAGACACATTGACCCACCTGACCTCTTAAACCCCTTTGGGGGAAACCCTTGTCATAAGGAATAAATCTGGGACTCCCTCTGTTCAAACATAGCAGAGAGCTCACAATAACCAGTAATCCATTAAGCAAAAAAGTAGATACGGCTAATAGCATAAACATGGTTCATGCTCCATGGATCGTTTTCAAGACAAAGGAGGTTGTGGCCTATGCGGGGAGCAGTTTGACAGGAACAATATCTGTGATCAGTTTAGGACTACAAGGAAAGTTGTTTGTTTAGTCTACAGCGGGTTTGGTTTCAGCATTGACCTGATTAGCCGATTGCAGTTTTTAGTAAGGGAAAGCTTTGATCGGTGATGGAAACCATCCTGTCAAAATAATATCTTCATGTGTGATGATGTAAACTCTACATCTCAATCCTAGTTATCTCTAAAGGAGATAGCTTTTCTGTTTATATAGAAACAACATACTTCTGAGACATAATTTAAAGAGTGATTCAAATTAAATAATTATATGATAGTGGTAATATAGTAGCCCAATGATTAATAATAATAATAAATAATAATGATCCATATATTAATGTACAATGCTATTTACATGGCACTCAGATGTACTTAAAAGAATATTCGATAACACATTTAAGGTGTCCTTGTTACACGTTACATGTACATAACAATAAATTATACATAATTACATTTAAGTATCCCTAAGACAAACCCTAATTCTAACCCTAACCATATAATAAGCACAAGTAGTTAACTAATATTACTCAGTACTTAGTACGTATGTATTATTACACTATAACAACAGCACTTTAAAATAAAGTGTAACCGAACATTCCAGGAATCAGAAAAAACTGCAGTACCACTGTACTTTCTGATACTTAAAAATGGTTATTCTAAAGGACAATATTCTGGTTCTGTTATGGAAGCGGACACTGCACAGGAGGTAAGGGAATATAAAGGGGTTTATTATTAAGAATATCATGTTATGACTTCAAAACAATATTAATTGATGGGATTAATTTGCTGGGATATTTTAAAACTGATGCTTTTGAACATTACCATCACATATCCAGCTTCATATCTATAGGTCTTCACAGACAGTTGGTTTGTTCTGTAGCTGTTTTGGGGTTTTTTTCCTCCATTCTCTGGGGGTTTGATTCCTTGCTGCTGTCGCCTCATGGCTTGCTTAGTTGGGGGCACCTACTTTCTAGTGATTATCGTCGTTTTGATTACTGAGACGTCTCTGCATTTAATAAATAAATAGTTTAATCTCATCATTATACATTACCATCATCACTCTATTCTCCTGTTTGATAATGTTTAGTGCTTTGCTACAATCTGTATTTTTAAAAGCAATATATAAATAAAAGTGATTGATTGATTGATTGATTGATTAAGAGGCGAGGAGTACTGGTTTGAATCCTGTGCATCTACAGTTCAACAAAACAGTTCAAATCTGTGTAAAAAGAAGTTGAAATTGCATCAACAAATGCATTTATATATCAGTTTTGCATTTGTTAACACAATCAAGCAGGTTTAGGTATATACTTCTATGAGATAAAAACGTGCACAGAGGTACATATTTTTATGAGGCCAAGTTGAAAATGTCTGTATATAATTGCATCTGTAATGACTTTCTGTCATAACATTTGTGATTATACTGTTGACTCATTCCTTACACCTTAACCCATACTTAAACCTATACCTGTAAACCTGTTCCTAACCTTACCACATCAATAACAGCAGAAGAGTTTTGCAATATAACTGTGGTGCCCATTACCATTGATACATCATGATTTTGGCTCGCATAGCTGCTTTCTGGCCTTTTCATGTGTGCATCTGTTGCTGAGGGACCAAAGTACATGATTTGTTGACTGTCATGTGTCACAGGTGTCTGTCGTGTACAGTCTACACATGCTCTTTTGAGATTAAATTCAATAACAAGTTCAAGCCCTCCTTAAACAGTTTATAACTGAATCAGGGGGACAACAGAATCCATGAATGCCCTTAGGAATGAGACAGTGCTCGGGGCTCTGCCAGACCAATCATAATTTACTATTTCCCCCCCTCTCTTTGACAGATCTCTTTGTTCCAGCCGACATTACACATGTCAGGTCATAACAGCATTTCCACCAGCTGACCAGCAAAGGCATGGCTTTAAATGAGGCCCATTATTATGAATCACATTTGAAAATGTCAAAGCCTGAAAATGCAGGAAGTAGTTCTCCTCTTAGATCTTGTTCATTGTCCCAACACTGATTATATTATATTATATTCATATATTAGTTACATTGGATGTGATTCCCCATTGACTGATCAAAGCAGATGCTGCAGTGTAGAGATATTATTGGATTAGATGGTGCCAGTATAGACAAATATATCAAGGGACTTGTTTAGCTCAAGACCATGCAAAAATGCAACCTGGTCTCATAATTTGCACTTTTTGTGCGACACCATTTTTACATGCCTTACTGCATGTTTCACCGCAGTTTCAAAGAGAAATGTCCGCTGAGTGGCACTAAAACACAGGTTCAATACGTGAACCCCAGCATGTTTTTATTACATTGATATAGGTACGTATTTCTTAAACACCAAAACTATCCCTAAACCTACCCAATAGTGTTAACAAATGCAAAACTGATATAGCAAGACATTTGTTGATGCAAACGTGTCTTTTCAACCAACATTTATGCAGATTAGAACTCTCTTTTGTTGAACCATACTTGCTCTGAATTTGAACCAGAGCTCCTCGCTTAAACACATCTCTGTACTCTGTATTGTGCTACCGAACAAACCTTCCATCTATGAAAACCCATAGATATGAAGCTGGATATGTGTGATGCTAACATTAAAAAGCATCACTTTTCACATCATCGAGCAAATTAACATTGTTCTGAAGCCACATGATATTCTTGTATTCAAGTAACTGTGAGAAAATTACACTTTATTAATCGAAACTCAGTAAATTTATGCCATGAGACCAGGTAGCAACAATATCTTGGATTTATGTTTGTATTAGCCTTTAACACTGACAAAGATTACATTTTACTTAGGCTCTCAAGTTATAGCTTTAGTTAAAAATAAAATGTAACTGCAATTCTATTTTAGTGACAAAGACATGCATACTTAATCTTTGTTCAAGTTCAGTTTGCTTCACTTTTTGGATCCACTTTTAAACTCATTCTTCAAATCTAGTGTGAACCTAAATCTCCGCTCTTTGAGACCAACTTTTGTATCCAGTGGATTCACTTATTAGATCCAGTGTGAAACAAAATTTTGGATTTTGGATTCAGTATGAGACTTTTCTATTCAGATGAAGTGCGAACTGCATAAAGGTTTACGTTTACTATATAAATGCATTGCAAGAGCAATTATCTATTATCAATAGCAATTATATATTATCTTTTACGTAAAAACAGGTGAAAAGAAGCAAAAGCAGTGCAGTAGGACAAAATACACTTATATTCAAGACACAATTTCTGCCAACGTCTAATATCTCATACTTTGTCTTAAGTAAATGTACCTAATTTTAACTAAAAAAACAAAACAAAAATACTAATAATGCACTATTTAAATCCAGAACTTAAAGTGCCCCTATTATGAATTTTTGAAATAACCTGTCATGCAGTGTGTAACAGAGCTCTAAGTGAATGAAAATATTAAATTTTACATCTGAAAGTGCACTGTGTATAAAGTTATTGTCTCTCAAAAGAAAGAGTGAACTTTGAATCACTGAAACGTTTTTACAACGACTTCCAAGTCATTTCATGTTGACTTGAAAATAAAACCGTAGCAAATTGCCTGCCCACTTGTTGGTCTTTTTGCATTGGTTCTGAATGAAAATGCAAATTCATTTTTTTGCCATTAGGTGTAACTTTTGGACACTGGAGAGAGTTGGAAAAATGTATCACTTAACAAATGGTTTGGGAGCTGATTAATACAAGCTCAAAATAAATATTATATTATGAACCCTTCATAACCCATAACAAACATTCAGTATTCCTATCTGTATGAGCTTAAACTTTCACCCTTCAAATCCACTGTGAATTTAGAAACATTAATTCTGACTGAAGCTGCTGGACAGAGTTTGCTGGCTAAAGTGCTAACATTTTCCGAAGGCAAACTAACCCAACCGGATGAATCAGCTTTAGATTTACAGCTCAAACATTTGAGAATGGAAACATCTGGTGTAACACTAACGCTTAAAATAATAGCACGTTCAGCATGACGAGAGGCCATTATCTTCACATTTTATGGTGTTTTTCCCATCATGTGTGCAGTTGATACAGGCAGAGGTCTCTGTGTTTTCCGTCTAAGGAGGTAAGGCAGCAGGATTTGGCTATTGGCTTTTATTGAACGTGTAAATATTCATTGTCGATACTCAAGGGCACAGCGGTAAAATGGAAGCTTTAGCCAAGTAAATAATTGTCATTTTATCCAAGTTCAATACTTCAGTATTTTATTCCACTATATGAACCAGCTGCAACCCCATTTATTTACAATCACGCTCACGTGAACATTTTTATGGCTTCATTACTATAATACAGGTGGATTGTCATGTAGATGCTTATTTTTTTAATTGCATTTACAGACCAAAGTAATAAAAAGATTTGAGGTTTTGGAAGCTAACCATTAGTATTAATCGCAATCAGTCTAGCTCCAGCTAATCCACACACACAACCTTTTTCACCAGAGGAGGGATTCAAAGCTATATATAGGGATGGTCATCATTAAAAAGAGCGTCTAGGTTACGTAGGTAATCCTCGTTCCCTGAAGGAGGGAACGGAGACGTTACATATGGGAACTCACATGAGAGACCAATCACCTTTGAGCTTTAAGAAAAGGCCAATAAACATTGGCGTGCACTGATTGCAACTGCACCTCATCACTAGATGAGTATAAGAGGGCACTGATGCAGTGCACCTGCAGGTTTTCACTGAGGAGCCGAGCCGGCGTCAGCATGACCCAGGGTCATGGCAAGGGGATGTAACATCTCCGTTCCCTCCTTCAGGGAATGAGGGTTACCAACGTAACCTAGACGTTCCCCTTCAGTCGAATCACTCCGACGTTACATATGGGAACAGACCTGTGGAAAAGGCCACGAGCCTGAGGCCACATTACGCAGAGACCTCTGTGACGACAGGCAAGCGTGCCATCAGAGGAGTCTGCACGTGACCTTGAATGAGGGGGCCCCGCAGGGATGCCAGTTGTACTGAAGCAGTGGTTGGGGGGGTTGAAAACATGTAGCATATTTGCAGTTTTTACATGTGGAACTTGAATAATTCTAATTCTAATCTGTTCTGGCAACACTACGGAACTACTGGATGGGGCAGAATTCCACAGGGTTTTGTTTTTTTACACGCCGGAACATTCTGCACGGTCAATGGGAGGTTCCCCAAGCGCCTTGCCGCTGCAGCCAAAAAACTATTACGGCTCAACGATCTGCCACGGGAAGACGGCAATGGGGTTCGTCTCCTCACTGTAGCGTGCTATTCCGCAATGAGAGGCAGAACCTCACTGTAGCGATGGTCATGTATTCATGAATCATCAGCGAACGATGTGCCAGCATGATTTCGCCCAGACACGTGAGGCAGCGATCATGTCCATCCAGAGAGGTGAGGAAACTACCACACCTGGAAGACATTATGGAGAACGCCTTACCAACCGTGAGAAATTGCTATTTTTCCCAGATTGCCCAGGGAGGACCTCTCGCGGCACTGCCGTGCACTCAGTAGGTCTCCACTCCCTGGAGTGCAAAAAGCTGGTATGCTCACAGCCTTTAAAAAAAAGAGTTCATATAAACAAGTGCTATGAGGGAGGGAGGGCCAATACAGTGCTACCAGCAAGACCTGCTCCTCATCCTCCCTGACAGACACTGTGCAAGGAGGCTCACTGGAGGAAAGGTTTACTTGGGCCCTGGAGGCCAGCTGTGTGCCAGCACGTCCCTGCTGAGGGGCGACTTGGTGAGGGAGTAGTAAAACCGGCAATGGGAGGACTCGGGGGAGGCAAAGAGGTCTATCTTGACGAAGTGACTCCAGACCAGCTGAACTACCTGGGGGTGGAGTCGCCATTCTCCAGGGTGGGTGAACTGCCGTGAAAGCTGGTCGGCTGCACGGTTGAGTTTCCCTGGAATATGAACAGCGCGCAGTGATTTCAACCGCGTCTGACTCCACAGGAGTAGATGGCGGGCGAGTTGTGACATGCGGTGGGAGTGTAGACCACATGGGAATGCTGACACGCTCGACCCTTGAAGCAAATTGCTGGAAGGGTCTGTGCAAGGTAAAATCGAGACGTGAAAGTACACATCCTCAGGTGGATGGCTGCGAACCCATCCAGGTGCCAAATACACACGAGGATGTGCTTCGGGTGAGCAGCCTTGTCCTCAGCAGCAAGCCTGGCCCACGAGAGCGGACTGGAGCTCACACGCTTTGGAGGGCAATTGCGGCTGATCCAGCCAGGCGGTGGTGCGGGAGAGACAGCGCGCTCAACCTGGGGGACTGCCGTGCAGCCCTTGGCTGCCCCACCATGCCTCAGTCTGCTTGTGAACTGCTGAGAACTGCTGAGCTCAGTTCTCGACAGTGTCACCGAATAGGCCGACCTGGGAGATGGAAGCATCAAGAATGCATACTTTGTCCACATCTGCCATCTGTGCCAGGTTCAGCCATAGGTGTCGCTTCTGGACCACAGACATGGACATCACCTGCCAAGGGATCATGCCATGACTTCCATCGCCCTCTTTTATCGAGGGCGAGGTCGGTCGCAGCACGAGGTTCCTGCATGAGCCCTTGATCAGGACCACCCTAGTGCAGCAAGGTGTGCAGGGCGGTGGCAGCCTACCCGCAGTGCAGTAAGCCCTGCTGGCGAGAGCAGACGGGAGCTCACACGCGTTGGAGGGCAAACGCGTCTGATCCAGCCAGGCAGTGCCGCTGCACGGGCATGCACCAAAAAGCACTCTCATCCTGTGGGACCGCTGCACAACCCTTTGCTGCCCTGCCATTGAGGGTGGCAAGGGGTGAGGAGCCAGGGCGTGAGCGAGTCGGGGGCCCGCCGCGACCTGATCAGCTCCTTGTGCACCTCCTCGTGCACCTCCGGGAACAAAGGCAGCAGGGGTAAACGATGCTGCCGTCCCTGCCCCAAGAAACCAATCATCCAGCCTCGAAAGAACGGACGGGGGCACCATGGATACCCCCAATCCGATCCCCTCGGCAGCTCGGAGGAGCATAGCCAACAGTTCGGCGTCCTGCTCAGACAGGCAGTGATTGCAGAGGGGCAGTGTCCTGATGAGACGTCCACCTTACCAGCCGACTCGCTCTCCGATGCTGCAATAGACATCTCATCCTTCTGGGGTGCACCGGAGAAGACACTCGCCCGCTGTGCGGGGAACTAATCTGTTCTGGCAACACTACGGAACTACTGGATGGGGCAGAATTCCACAGGGTTTTGTTTTTTTACACGCCGGAACATTCTGCACGGTCAATGGGAGGTTCCCCAAGCGCCTTGCCGCTGCAGCCAAAAAACTATTACGGCTCAACGATCTGCCACGGGAAGACGGCAATGGGGTTCGTCTCCTCACTGTAGCGTGCTATTCCGCAATGAGAGGCAGAACCTCACTGTAGCGATGGTCATGTATTCATGAATCATCAGCGAACGATGTGCCAGCATGATTTCGCCCAGACACGTGAGGCAGCGATCATGTCCATCCAGAGAGGTGAGGAAACTACCACACCTGGAAGACATTATGGAGAACGCCTTACCAACCGTGAGAAATTGCTATTTTTCCCAGATTGCCCAGGGAGGACCTCTCGCGGCACTGCCGTGCACTCAGTAGGTCTCCACTCCCTGGAGTGCAAAAAGCTGGTATGCTCACAGCCTTTAAAAAAAAGAGTTCATATAAACAAGTGCTATGATGCTCTGTATTCTCTGTAAAATGATTTTCAATGGCATAGTAATGATTATTTTAAGAGCATGGTTTGGATTTCATAGATGTTTTAATGTACAGCTTTTCCATTACTGTTTATGGAAAAATCGGCAAAAGAATCAGAATACGGATCAATAACTAATAGTGTATGATTTAAAACACACACACGCACACACACACACACAAAGACTCTTTGAAAAACATATGTGAATGTGCAAATCTTAATAGATTTTCTTTTCATTAAAAAGGTCAAAATGTCAAATATATTTTTTTACAACTATTACTTAATTTATAAATGTAATTTTGGTATTAGAGCATCTCAGCATATGACATTGATTACAACAAATCTGTTTTTATAATGATAATAAATAAACAAATCCTTTAAAAAAATGATTAGACACTGTTTTTGTGACAATGACCAGTTGTGCTCTTTCAACTGGCATTTTAAGCCTGTCATTCCAAGTTCTCAATTCTCTCAGATGAACAGTTCTTAGCAAGCACAATAGGAAAGCTTATAGTAGCTTTATAGTGCACTAATACATAGAGAGTCTGAGGCCGTGACAGGTGTGACGCCAATCTTTTTGCCCAAGGCACTGTAATGTAATGTGGGCTTCATATACAAGTACTTTACAATGTGGGATTGTTTTTCTGGGTTAATCTCTTCACTTTGCACCATTGTCCATCAGGTCAGCTGATGTAATCTGATAACCATTACATTACTAAGACTCCAGTGAAGAAGTGCAGTAATGCGCAGAATAGTGAGATTACTTAGAGCACTCACACAATTCATACACTTTATCTCAGTGTAATTTCTCATTATATCATGACAGACTGGTAATGTGATGTGTAATGTGTAGTGTGTGAGAGTGTGTACTCGTTCATGCTACATTTTGTAGAGGTTTATCTAAAAGTGTAACAGTGCAAACAGCTTGTCTGTAAGGAGTAGGTTTAGGGTTAAGTTGGGTTAGGGGATAGAAAACATTGTTTGGTCAGTATAAAAGTAATAGACGTCTTAATAGAAAGTCTACACAATTCACAGAGTCAAACGTGTGTGTGTGTGTGTGTGTGGTGGACCCAGAGCCCTAGGGGATCTACCACTAGAAGGCAAGGGTTGAATGATGCTCAGAGCCCAGCCGGGTCCCCGTGTACCCCCCAGGAGGATGAATCAAGTAGCAGGAGTAATAGAATTTTGGTTATTTTGTTCTATACCGACTTAAGGAAGGCTGAGGGGAAGGCAGTGGGATGTAAAAAATGAAGATGCTGGGGGAAGGAAGTGAGTGATATTTAAGGTGGAGGAGAGAGCTGCTGATAGGGTAATTTAGTAATGAGATTGGTTGCAGTTGGCTTATTGTTTGTACGTGTTCCTCCTGAAATTCGTTATAAACGCCATTATTTTGAAAATCTGAAAATTCATAGTTTCCTGTTTAGATGTAGGGTCACTGTAGGGCAATACCACACACTGCTTGTACAGTATAAACACCATTATGCCTATGGAGAGTCCTCATAAATCACAAAAACCAACATGGGGGTGTGTGTGTGTGTGTGTTACCAAAATGAGTCTGGTCCTGGAGTTTTACATAAAGATCATCAGATGTACTAAAGACTAATTACTATAGACTAATCCTAACAAAATACCCTTAAAAATTTACTAATTATGTATGCATTCATACACGCATACACGCATTTTAATTAAATGAATGTTCTATTATTTATGCATACTTTTTAAAGTACATGATGTTATAAAGTACGTGATATTATGCTTTCTTAAATATCTAATAAGGACATGTAAATTCTGAAATGCTAAAAGACTTCTATTGTCACAATAAATTAAGCCCATAAAAATTGGTTTCGCTAAGGTGATTCCTGAAACACTAATGTTCCTTTATGGGGATGGATAGGCGTGTTTAGATTATAAATAAAGCTAGTTAGAAATAATAAAGGCTAATCTTAGACTTTGTCTCTCTATAACCTATATTCATTAAACATGCGGGCTCACGCACACATCCCTTCACTCAAGAGGAGCAGCAGATCACAAGTGTTTCCTTGTCAGTTTAGCACCATTATGGAGGGTGTGGGTTTAGCTGCTGTCAGGGATATTTCTCCATCACTCATGCTCTCAGATTAACTTTCTAGTAACTGTTCAGTAGTGGACGCTCAGTCTAGTCACCTAGTATTGACTGCCATCTAGCGGTAATAAAATACAATGACATAGGTCTATATGCTTAACTATGGACTCATTCTTTGCAGTGAAAATGAAATGCTAATTATGGAGAACCAGATTCTTCCTCAAAAAATAACACAGAGAAAAGCAATACATAACTGTCTAAACACAAAACAGAGTGTCTCTTTATTTAAAAAAAAAATTAAAAAATCAAACCCTGAACAATACTGCATCCAATACACTATTACTCAATCCCACTTCAAAGAGAGATACATTTAAATACAACCGATCGCGCACTTCAAAAAAAAAAAAACACAGTGAAAGAGGAAAGCCTCCATGATACCCAACAGCCCCTACTGCTCAGAAATCGCCACTGCTTTTGACAAGGAATAAAACAAATTTAACTTTAAAACTTAAAATCACACTCTGACGGGGTATAACATGCAGAATCTGATCAAAACAATATCACTTATCTCATAAATGTTTTCTATTTTCTCTCTCTCTCTCTCAAATGTCATTATTTAGGGCCTTTGTAGATGAGTTTAAAATATAATTGGGTTTTTTTTTTTCAAACGTCACTGTCATTCAGGCACCATCACATGAGTACTCAAACCAAAGCTGCCACTATAGCAAATAGTGAAAGTTCACCTCTAAGGAAAAAAAAGAACACCATGAAAACATCACTTATTATCCACCTTGACAGTTTACTGGAAAATCTCCTTTAAAAAGACAAAGTCTCAAACATGGGGTAACAAACATCCCATTAAAAATGTGCTGTACACTCTGGCAAACACCTTCGTCTAAACATCGCCTCATAACCACACTTCACATTAGCTCTGGAACTGGTGTTGGAAGATGTTATCTGCTTTACATTAACAGACATTATTGATATTAAATAGCTTACAATATTGAAATACATACGAAAAGGTGGAGAAAACAAAACGCTCCGAGAAAAAGACAGTTGCTAAGGATATAACAGAACATGCAATCCTCAAACTTTACAAAAGCTTTATCAAAAGAAAATAAATACATTTGCTCTGTAGTCCAACGATCAGAGATATGTCTAAGATTATTTAACTCATGCTCTCTGAAAACAAAAAAATGTGCAGCCACTCGAAATTGCAAAGACAGGACAATGCTAACAAATACATTGAATACCGGTGTGGATATTTAACGCGTAAACAATGACGAATATTGGCAAGGGCAAATGTGCACACAAGCATTGTGGGGCAAGTAAATTGGATATTTTGAAAAATAGAACAAGTATAAAAATAGATTTTGTATACCTCCAACTATTTGGTCATTATCATAAAATTTGTACAAGCAATTCATGAAATTTTAAAGATGGAGATGAATAACGCTGTTTAATTTAAAAGAAGATTAAATACAACTTCTAAATGAATATTCCTTTTTATATATATATATATATATATATATATATATAAAATTACTATAAATCTGATTGCTAAAAAGGAGATTTTTTTTTACTTTCACATTCACACCATTTCAAATTAAAGAAAAGAAAAAACACAACCTACGAAAAAACAAAACCTACATTACAAACAGAAACAGTGGCACGTAGTAAAAACATGGACACAAACAATAGCAGTTATTTATTCTTGTGACCATGCAGAGCATCAGAAACCAGGATGTAGACTGAATGTCGTCTCTTTGAGTTTGTTTTAGTTAGACGAAGGAGTTCAGCAGACGCAGAGGGTTGCTTTGCGGGGCTGTAGTATAGGAACGCCGGGGGTCCGTTTGGGACTCTTGGTGGCGTTGCGTTTGGGCACAGAGCGTTCACTAGTCCTCCGGCGAGAGCTGCTTGGGGTGAGGGGGCTCCGTCTGGGCCTCTTCCCCAATGGGCTTGACACATCCGGTGGGGACAGGGGCATCTCTGGGGTCCGGTTACCCTCGCTGGGGCACACAGTCAAGGCAGCTTTGTCCGTGAGCTCAGTGTAAGGGAGGTTTTCTTCTAACAGGGGTTCTGCGCTCAGACTCACTCCTGACAAACCGTTCCTCCTCTCCAGCGCCGGCAAAGACTCACTGCTGGCTGAGGACAGGTCGGGATCCGGGGTCTGTAAAGGGTCAAACATATGATCATTTTCTGATTCTATCATTAACATTTTATTATATACAAATTAACAGTGTTGGGAAGGCTATTTTTAAATTGAAGGATGCTATGGTAGCAGTAATAGTATTTTGAGAAAATCGACAGTTCCATACAAGTTACAGAGACTATTAATATTTCATGTCTTTTAAAAAGGGTTAAATTATATATATATATATATATATGTGTGTGTGTGTATAAAATGCAATTTTAAAAAAAGGGAAGAAAGAAGAATACAACATTTGTCTGCATTTATTTGGCATAAAAACAATACATGTACTTATTTAACTACATGTAGTGTAAGAATTACTAGAAGTATACAACTAATAATGGTTTGAAAAATATGAATATATTTAAACAACTCCAGTTTGATCTTATACGTGACGATTGTAGCATATATATATATATATATATATATATATACACACACATACATACATACACACACGCATGCATATATTCAACATAAATATGTTATGTTCATATTTAAATGTACTTTTATAATATAAATTATATGTGGCATATATGCATGTAAATAAATGGAAATATGTTCTAAATATATACTGTATATGTGTCTATTTATATCTGCATAATAAATATTAATAAATACTAATTAATTAATAAATGCTAATATACGTTTTTTACAGAACTTTTTCAGGTTTAATGAATAGAATATTTAAAAGAACATAATTTATTTACAATAATGCTTTTTCTAACCATGTAAAAATCTTTACTGTCACCTTTGAACTGGTTAATTCATCCTTGGTAAACAAAAGTATTAACTTTTTTCAACAATACAAAAAAGAAACTGACACTAAGAATGCACAATGTATATTACCCTATAACCTTTTTTTCTTAAACCATGTTTACATGTCAATATGTGGCAGAACTGTAATATTTAGGAATCCTCAAAAGATATAAAGCAAAAGTAAAAAAATAAAAATAAAAAAGTGATGTTATACCATAAATCGAAATGACTCAAACTGCACAACAAATGCCAACAACTCTAAAAAACTAAATACAAATAAAGCAAGTCTAAAGTCTGGTCTTCATCACTACAAGAGGGGAATGCATCGTGGCTGCTCTTTTGCATTCTCTTGCCCTGTTCTGTATTTTTCATTTCCCCTCTATCAAAATCATAACAGCACCAGAAGAGCAAACAGGAAAAACGATCAAAGCAGCCTCCCAAAGCCTCAAATCCACTCCACTTAAAAGGATTAAAAACACAAACATCTGTCCACTCTCCAGCTCTCCAAGCCAAAGCAAAACAGCCAAGAGCAGCTGGAGGAGCCGTGCTTCAAACACGCTGGGGCCAAACAAACATGCAGACATGGCTTCCATCGGAACTGCTCTGACAATGGAGGCCTCGATCGGGAAAGGGGGAGATGGGGGGAGAGAGAGAGAAAGATAGAGCGTGTGAGAGACTGAGAAGATAAAGAGAAAAGCAGGCAGGACTGATGAGCAGCACGTCAGAGTCTCTTTTGGTGGGCACAGAGCCAATGTGTGGCTAACATGAGCAGGAACTCTGTAAAAAGTCTTATCTAGAAGCTTCTGATTGGCTGTGAGCCTGGACAGTGTACAAAAATCTCTTGAAGTTCAAGCGTATCATGAACTCCTGATTTTGTCAGCTTGAAGTGGTTGGGTAGTGTTGTCTAAAATAACGGTACTTCAGTACAACGCAAAAGTAATGAAATTGTTCAAATGTGATAATACCAGACTATAATACCAAAAGATCATGCACTGAAATTTAATTATTGACAAGCATCAGTGATTATAAAGAAGTGTCCTTTAGTCTTTACTCTCTTTCTCTATGTAACTGAAATAAATAATTGAATAAAAGTCTGAATACTTAGGACCATGTGATATTTTAGTTTTTCTTTTTAATAAATCTGCAAAAATGTCAACAACTCTCTGTTTTCCTGTCAATATGGGGCGCTGTGTGTAGATTAATGATGAAAAAAAATGAATTTAAATGATTTTAGCAAATGGCTGCAATATAACAAAAAGTGAAAAATTTAAGGGAGTCTGAATACTTCCCGTACCCACTGTAAATACTGACTTTGTTTCCTTTTTTCAGCCTGCCTTTACTTCTCAAAGTGTGATTTTACCTTGATGAGTGGCGTGATGGAGCGGGACCCTATTGCGGGGTCACAGTGCGAGCCCTCTGCCAGGCTAAGTATGACCTCGTCTCTATGCATAGGTAGGTGGGGTTTGCCAGGCTCAGGGAGAGCGATAACTATGACGCTGGTGTTGTCTGCACGGAGCATCCGCTGACGCCATCGCATCAATGCATGGCATCCCAACCGACGCGCTACTGACATCCCGAAAGGTGCCTGTAGGGCATAAAACACACACTTTCAGTTAATAACACAAAAATTGCAGTATATCACATAGTTAAGAATAAATTTGTTTGTACCACAGCTTCATCATGACTCTGGCACACAGTCACTGCCTCCTGTGGTGGCACCATGTTCCAAAGGCCATCGCTGCCAACAATGATATATCGATGCCGTTTAGGGTCAAGGGTCACCACATTGGTGTCAGGCTCAGGAGACACCACAAACTCTCCACTGTAGAAGTCATAGCTCCACAGATCACCTGGAAGGACATTATGTTTATTATTATTATTTGCTTGACCTTTCCCAACAAAAAATGCTAAAATTCTGTTTAGCATACAGTAAAATATGTTCTGTGTATATGCACAGATATGCATGATATGTAAATAAAAGGCTAAATTATATCTGTTCTCTTCAGAGTCTTCAGTGTTTCTATGAACTTTTTGAAATGTGAAAGTTTTGTTGGAATGAACTTTGAATGGAGAGACAAATCTCTCAGATATCTTTAAAAAATATCTTTATTAGTTGCTCGAAGATGAACAAAAGGTTTGAATGACATGAGGGTGTAGACTGACTTTTTTTTATTTTTAGTTGAGCTATCCCTTTAACTGAATTTGATTGTAATGGATTTTACAGAGACAATGTTTCCATAATCCTTCTTAACACTATTAAAGCAATGCCCTTGATTTATTAATGAGAACTGAAAGCAATAAAAACCACATATTAATAAATATTTAATATATCTGAGTGTGATTGTGTAATTGTATGTGTTTACCCAGAGCTCTGGCAACAGCGAGGAAGGGGATTTGATCGATTGGGGTGCTCCTTCTGACCGGGCCATTGTGAGTTAGCCTAGGCCTCTTCCACACCACACGGTTCACACCGGACTTCTTCACCACACTACACTCACACAAACAAAGGCAAATTAACTGGTCTTCCAAAACACAATTGCAGTGGTTAGTTGATTTGTTTTAAAAAAGATGTGTGTTATCCAGCAGATACTTAAACGTGACGATAACCAAGTCAAGAGACTTGCTGATTTATATCAGCAACCATCAAGATCTCACCTGCCACCCAGTCCCTCAATTCTCTGCTTCTCTTTCGGGAGCTCGGGCTTGTGGTCTTGTGTGACCTCCACAGCTTTGATGACTTTATCAGCAGGATCTTCCCTCACACCCAACACAACAGATGAGTCCCCGACATGAGCCACAAACATGCGGTCCCCTCTGATGACCACCACACTGGCTGTAGTGCCCGAAGTACTGGGAAGGCCAGTTAATGTCTTTGGCCATTCAGCTAAGTAAAAAAAAAACCAAATTGTTAGCCCTGACTGCAACAAGACATTAACCAGCAGATGTCACTAGCATGCTATCACACGCACTTAGTCTGCTTTGCACATGCGTACAAACCACAGCAGAATGTTTCTCATTATTATGCGATAACGTTACCTAGTTATTATTTTTTTAAAACGTTTCAAAGTTATTATGAAAGATTCTAAGTTATTACTATGAGAAAGTTTCTTATAAATCAGATTAACTTATAAGTTATTAGGAAGACTATTATTACTTTTTCTCAATATGTTAAGTGATTAAGAGCGATGTGATGCTAAGTCGTTATCAGAAGCGTTCTCGTTATTGTTATAAGCTGTTAGGTGGTTTTGACAAAGTTCTGCATTACTACATGCTAAATTATTATTATGAGAAAATGTCTTATTATTATTCAATTTAAAGTAATTATTATTAGAACGACATAATGATAAGATTTCGTTTCTATATATGTTAACTTGTCACTTCGCTTCTCTTTATTATGATAACGAAATAGGCCTACATAATTATGCTAAGTTACACTTTCTCGATATATTAAAGCAGTAAGTCACAATTTTGAGAAGGTTCCTCATTATTATGACTTTCAGAATCATATTTTACTCAGTTGTGGTGAAAACGGGTCTATGTAATATAATGCATGTAATTATTACCTAAACAGTTTTACATAAACCTGCAGCCCGTCTTATATTATGTGAAAGCAGGCCTCTCAAAGATTCCGCGCATGCGCCGTGCGATCCTTCCATTCGATTTTTTTCAGTCTTTTCTGCAGTAAGTAGATAGTGTGGCGCCCAATTTCAAAAAGTGTATTAGTCCGACAGCTAATTTGCACAATCGCAGCCTCGGTGTATAGATACACATCTGTCTAACCATATTAATAATAATTTCAACACGCATGCGATTTTAGTCGTTATAAATTGCTCTGAGGTCTTAAATTACACTGCCTGTCATCATAACCATATCATCGGAGCTATTCACAACATAACGTTAGTTCGACAATTTAAAAAAGCATGAACGTGAGGAAACGTCACATCATTCACATTAGAAAATACTCTTGAATTGACTTACGAAGCTTTTTCCACATTGCATGGTGACATGCGATGAAACCTTTGCGAATTGCGGCACAAACTTTCCGATAATCCTTCGACCAAAAGCCCCGCTGCTTCTTGAGAAGATCCCAGAGATGGTCTCGAGCGAACAGCGCAGCTTCTCGCCCTCCGTGGCCGTCAAACACGGCGAAGAACGCGACCGATCTCCTGCTGTCCCCCGCCGCCGGCTCCGTACCGTCGCTCTCCTCGGTAGACAGTGTGTTTCTCCACGTTATCGTGACGGGCAAAGGCTTGTTTGTGCAGTCCGGCGGGTCGCTTTCAGAGACCGGCTCTTGATCCGCCTTTGGATCGGTGTGCCCGGCCGCTCGCAGCTCATCCTCGCTGGGCTCGAGCTCAACGATCACCTCGGTTAAATCCTCCATGTATTTCCTCCCTCCTTGTTCGGAGAAGACGCTCACTCGCAGCGATAGGTCGGGATTCATGGCCGATCGGACAGCCGTTGCTGATAGGTCAACCTAAAGACTGCAAACGTGTGATTAAAAGATTTTAGATAACGTCAAAAACATTTATTGATACGAGCTCGTCTTTTGTTTATTTTCTAAGCTCCCAGTCCTTCCTTCTTTTGCATGCACACGGTAATGCAGGCAGAACCGTCATTAGCGCCATCTGTTGGACGGGAGGATTGTGCACGATGCAGCGGTGGTTTGTATACTGGTATGCATTGTTACATTATATAGCTACTACTTCTGTTCCTAAAAATGTTCTAGACATTTTAGGTTTAAATATTGCAATTACTGATATGCTACACATGATGTTGTTTGAGGGGGTCAGGAATTGGCTGGTTAGCATCACCCAAAGGGGTCAAGCCATTCAGAAGTATGTGTATTCTAAGATAACATTTTGCAATTAACTTATGAATTTTATTATATTGTAGTATGTTTACAAGTGCACAGTTGTTTTAGAAGACTCGTAAAATGTGAAATGCTCAGTAAGAATATAAATTGTTCTGTGTGTTTTAGCCACACCACACTAGCTCATTTATTTCTGAAGATAACAACATCAGTTAAATCTGCAGAACACAGTAAATAACAGTTGTAGCGACCATCAAACTAATTGTTCTAGGGAGTAAACAGATTCCCAGACAATTAGGCATAATTGTTCAGAACTGCTGATAATGCAGTGTTAAACAAGAGCTATTGAGATCTCATGTGATAGCACCAAAGCTTTAATTGTATCAGATAGTAAATACTGTGATTCGCCTTTTTACTAACATACTTGTCTGAAAAAAAGAAAAGACAATAAATTAAAAATTCAGTAGCCACATATTTATGGAAATGTTTGCTTGAGGCTTCAGCCTTTATGTTTATCTGAATGTATGTTTTAGGTGAATTCTGAGGTCAGATTTAGTTTTTGCTCACACCTCCCCGGTGTAGTGATGGGCCACTACACTGACAAAAAGCACCGTCTTTCAAATTAGATTTATTTTATTTAGTTAATCAGTCTGAATACAGCGTTCTCAATCTTTCACATGTAATCACAGAAACATTTTAATGCACATGATTTTTGAAAACAGGAAAGGGCAAAATCATGACTATGTGATATTATTGTACAGCACAAAACATGTAACATTATCCTTGTATTATAAATATTTGACATTTGTATGTCCAGTGATGTCATGCAAACTTCATGAACATTTTCCTGAGTAGCAAAGTTTCTCATTCTCATCTAAAGTGCAATAGAATGTGGAATTGTTTTGGAAGATTATGACCAATGGAGAACTGTAACTGTCGAAACGCACGAGGTGTTGGATCTTCACTGGTGTGGGATGGCATCCGTTTGTTCAGTTCTCTCTATCCCAGCAGTGCTCTTGCAGTGCTCCGGTTTACTGCCCAGCTGATGGCCGTACTCAAACCCGATCCTCAGTTCTCCCACCTGTGAGTGCGGAAGGATGTCTGGGATCCATTCAATCACAAAGGGCACAGATTCTGTCTGGTCAGCAGCACATGTCCCTAAGAGAAACAATACCACAGTGTTTTAGTCAAAAAGTACAATACATTGAATAATAATGATTATACCCTTGTGCAAACTTAAGTCATAATTGTCGAAAATTATGAGATAAAGTAAAAGCTATTAACAATAGTAACACAAGTATGACATACAAATTATTATGAGATACAAAGTCATTGACATTGTTAGATTACATTTTAAGTAGACAATCTATAGCCTTTATGATATTTTATATGCATCTAGCTAATCTTCTCGAAGGTCAAACATTACCCTAATAAAAATATAACAGCCGGTAATTATGTGTGCAAGCATAAGAATGGGTGTGTTCATGTGTGTGCATTTAGTTCTCATTTTTTCATGTGGGTGTACCAGTGTGTCCAAGGTCTAGTTCTTGTTTTGTCTAGGTTGTCTGTGATGGGCACATAAAGACAGGAAGTAACATAAGAGCAGTCAAAAGTGCAGCTTAAGAAATAAGAAAATGTTACTAGCGACTTTAAATAATTTATATTTTAGCACTTCACATTTAATGAGCATTTTTCATATGGCTTTTTATCTCATAACTTTTTGTGTCATCAAAGACTATATAATACTCCAAGACGTGTCACTCATACAGTTTTGAATGAGGAAAACTGCAACGCTTAATATGGCCCCGCCTTCTAAATAAAATAGCCAATTGCTGATCTGTGAAGTCAGCGCATCACCATATCTAAGTTCCAGTTGCTATAGAAATATATCGCCCATGTTAACGGATGAGTACTTTCACACAGCACGCAGGAGCGGCGCGTCAGCGCGTAGCAGGAGCAGAGCAGAAGCGTCAGTGCCGCGATAGTTTCGGCGCCGAGTCTATTTTTGCTGCGCCGCTGACGCTGAATTAAAGTGACAGTGCCTTGTTCTTGATCTAAACTGACCCGAT
>JAUCMS010000095.1:19914604-19934995 GCA_032357445.1 Enteromius radiatus | reverse complement strand
CAGCTGACGCGTGCAGTGTGAAACCGGCGTAAGACTGCGCATGCGCACTGACTCATCTCGCCTGAGAAATAAGCTTTTTATAATGCTATTTGAGTAAAAGAAACAACATTTATTACACAGTTGTCAGAGGTGATTTCATTAGTGATTTCAAATATGAAATTTAATCATAAGCTTAGTAAACAGTTTTGGAGAATTTGATGTTTCCCCATTCAAAGAGATAAGAGATGCACTTGGATGCCCGAGAGGCAAAAACAGTATCTTCATTTAACCTCAGAATGATCTCAGATTAAAAAAGGTGCTGAAGTCTAATTTGGTGGTGGTTAAATTATTAGTTAAATTATTATGATCTAAAATCAAGTAATCAGTGTCAGTATCAGTGTTGTTGAGTACTATAAATTTAACCTGCCAGCTTTAAATGTTTCAAAATGATTAACCGTTGAAAACATTCATTAGAAATTTAGAAAAGTAATTAGAAAGTAATCAAATGTAATCAGTTACATAGTTACACTACATATTATATTTTAAATAGGGTAACTTATAATCTGTAACCTATTATATTTCCAAAGTAACATTCCAAACATTGCAGATGCACTGACATGTCTAAGTGGTCAAATGTGGCATCTACCTGTACATATTTATGGTTAAATCTAAATACAACAAGCAAAATTGTAGAATGTTAAAGCAATAGTTCACCCAAAAATGAAAATTCTGTAATCAATTACTCACTCTTAAGTAGTTTCAAACCTGTATAAATATACAGGGAAGATAAAAGGAAGATATTTTGAAAAATGTTTGTAACCAGGCTCAAACTTTACGAATTTTCATCAAAATATCTTCCTTTGTGTTCAGCAGAACAAAGAAAATTTATACAGATTTGGAACTACTTGAGGGTGAGTAAATGATGCCAGAATTTTCATTTTTGGGTGTGAACTATTTCTTTAAATCAGAAATCTAAAGTCAATACAGATTGTGTCAAAGCACTTAAGAGTAATGTATAATGACAAGATTAAACACTACATTTTTCAGCTAAAGGCATTTCATTATAGACTAAAAAATTGAGTGTTTAATCTTGTCATTATACAAATAAAAGATCACTCTTTCATTCCATCTTAAAAACATTCTTTCAGCCAGTGGAATCCAGTTGGAGATGAGAAATGATTTAGACTTCAGAATAGAATAAATCTGACTTCACACTAAGTACCTACCCACTCTGAGAAAGGTACGTAGCTCCAGTGGTCTGATGGCCAGAGGTTTATTGGAGCGTGAATGGTGGCAGGTGTCCGATCCAGGATCAGGAGGAGCTTCCCGATAGCGGAACGGTGAATAGGTGCCATCACTGTTCTTCACAAAACTCTGAGAGAGTTCTAGAGGTAACTTTTGAAACAGAGTGCCATCATTTAGAGACACAGATGCTATGGCCATTAGTGAAGATCTGACACATCAGGCAGCAAAGCAGTACACACCTCTGGGGTATCAAAGATGCGTTTCACATGCATCAAGTTGGTAATGTGCCAGGTGTATTTAGAGAAAGAGCCCAGAGGCAAAGCATCATTACGCACAAATGCTAAAAACACACACACATTACAAAATATTAAAACAAGATGTAACAATATATGTAAACATTAGAGGAAATGGTTAGCATTTGGTAAATGTGAGGTTAGATGGCTAACACATATTCTACTCACTGGTGGTGTAGTTGGGTAGTCGTCTCTTCTTTGAGCCCAGTGATAAACGCTGCTGTAACGCATTGAAGAAAGCCTGAGGGATGTGGAACACCAGCGGCTCAGGCTTTCCTGTTCACAGAATAACCTTCAGTATCAGATCTCATCTGATCAAAGGTAGAAATGCTTGAAAAGTAGCACATTTTGAAATATAAAAATATGTAAATGTCTTTGTACATATGAAAATGCATGTCTTTTTTACTTTACGTTTTTTAGTCATTTCAGAAATGTAAAAAAAAGTATGCTTTGCAATTTTTTTTTACTTTTACAGATTGTTATTCTAATTCTAGAAGTATATTTAATAAAAAAAAAAAATAAAATGATTCAGTTTTGATCTTGAGGTGAAATGTTCTTGAATGCTCTCTTACCATCAAACTGAAAGTGCATGGTCTGATGGATCCTCTCAGTAACACTGGCCAACCACTGCTGGAAACCCAGTGACACGTGTGTCTCATCCACCGGCTGGCTACTTCCTGTTTAAATTAGCCAACCACACAAAAAAGATCAAAATCTATAAACTACAATAATGAAAGCCTCGTTGTATTGTATCAAGTAATGTGATTATAAATCTCTAAAAATCAACCAACAAAAACAATGGGAACATGGGAAGGATACAGAAATAAAGTAAAAGAAGAAGAAAAGCAAAAGCGTGTAAGAAAAGAAGCACCTGGGTTCCTAAGCCCAGAAGAACTTGAGTGTTTTCTGTGAGTGGGCTTGCGCTGGTTTAGGGTGGGAGCAGAAGTATCTTTGACAGCCAGAAGAAACGTGGAGGACACAAAGGAAGCTGCAGTGACAAGTCCACAGAGCCAAAGAATAAAAGAGAAAACAGATTACAGAGGAGATGGTCAGTGTCTACAGAGCATAACAGCAGCATTTAGATATCAACAACAGATTTCAGTGGGTGGAAAAGAAGAGACTCTGAAAAAGATTCATTTTGAGGCCCACACAGAATCTGTGCCAACAGAAGGCTTAGATTTCCTCAAAACTGAATCATCCATCATTCACAAAATTCCCTGCTTTTTCATGTGTCTGTTTATGAAATATTGTGGTGAAAATGAAACTTTGTAACCCTCACGTAGACCGTGAGCAAGAAAAATAAGACATTTTGTCACTTCTAACTTTCTCCATGACTAATAATTTTAAATGTAAATACAGCTAAAATAACATGTTAATTTGCCTTTAACTTCTGTGGTGATTCTGTCAGATACTCTGCAGTTATAAATCAGTTCATGCTAATTTCATTGTCAGAATTTATTTTAAATTTGGCTGTATTACAATACAGAGAGCACACAGAGTAGGGCAGAAACAAATGGATGTAAATGGTTGATAGGTAGAATACAAATTGCATATATATATAAATGTAAAATCTTTCTTTAATGCATTTGTGTGTATTTATATATATACATAATAAATATACACAGCACACATACATCATGTAAACAAAAACTTTTATTTTGGATGCAATTAATTGCACTAATAAAAATACAATTCAATGACATCATGAATATGGTAATTGGCAATAATTGTAAGTACAATCTAAGAACATTCAGCATTTGTCAAGCAGACTTTCCACTGAAGGTACTTGGTAATAGTGGCCTTTGTGCATTAGGTCTGAAGTTACACATTCTATAAGCTTTACCTTACCTGTAGAGGACTCCACAAATTTGAGCCTCTTGGAACGATGAGAGATGGAAGGCTCAATGTGCTGCTGAGACTCGGGTATACTGAGCAATGTGGCATCTGCCCTCTCCTGCAGTCCTGGACATGCATAATAATTCTCACAGTCATCTCTGATACGTAAAACACTCAACACACTATATATAGATCTGTTCCAATTAGATATCACAGGAGCTGTCAGCATGAATGCTGTTTCTTTAAGGTATTGTACACAAAAGCCTTGCATGTATCTTTAATGGTGTAAGCAATTTTAGAATCTCCTGGGATAATCGAGGAGAAAAAAATGTTGAGAGGACATTTAATAACTAAAGGCATCAATAAAATGTTCATCTTCTAATTCATGAACCTCAACCAATTCAAAATGTAAAATCTGAAAATATATTTGTGTACTATCCAACACAACAACACACAATAAAGTAAAGCTAAAAGGCTCAGTAGCTTCTGTAGCACGAACACAAGCATGTAGTCCGCCATTGTTTTTGGTTTTGCTTAGGGATGCACAATACGGGATTTTCAGCCCATTTCGGCTGATACCGATACCAATATATTTCCTTTTATTTGGAAACAACACCAAGCCACTCCTGTGCAGAAATTAGATGCAAATTATTTTTTTAATTTTGGTTAGTTTTTAACAAGAACTTATTTGTTAGAATTAAATAAACAATAATGAATGTTTCTTGAAAGTACATTGAAGCACTGAAAATTTCAATTGCTGAATTCCCTCCATGCTGAACAACGAGTCCCCTGGACCAGGATTAAGAACCACTGAACTAGGGGTGTCCAAACCTGCTCCTGAAGGTCCAACGTTCTGCAGACTTTAGCTCCAAGCAACCAGCTCCCACACTTGAATGGAAGTCTGAAGACCTCGATTAGCTGGTTCAGGTGTTTATTGCAACTTCAGGAACATGCCTTTCAAGAACAGGATTGGACACCACTGCGGTAGACAGAAATTAGACTCACTAGGTCATTGGTTCTCAGTTATGGTCACGGTGACCACTGCTCTGCACATATTGTGTGCTTCTCAAATGAAAGACTGCATCCTCTGAAGGCTGCATATCTCGGCTGCCATGTCATCCAACATCCACGAAGGCCATCTCAATTGGAAGTATCCTTGGAAGGCTAGCCTACAAGCCTCTAAAGGACTGAACTAGGAAGGATGGAGCCTTCTGTTTGAGAAGCACCCTTTGCATTTCTCTTTTATCTGTCACATTCAGTTCAGTTCATTGAGATATCTCCTAATGAGCTGACGATCTAAAATCAGGTGTATTGGATATGCATAAATGTGCAGGACTAGACAGGACTCATTTGAAATATCACAGTCCAGGTGAGTTAAAGCAAGTTGGAAATCAGTTATGGAGAACAGGGCCTCTAGGAGCAGGGTTCAAGTCCTAGGACCTAAATGGTGGACTTACCATTCATGTTGTAGTTGAGGAAAGCTGAAAACTCCGAAGCCAGCTTTTCATCACTTGTGAAGGCACAAACACAAGCATAGAAATGGAGGCAGCGCTCAGGTAAGCTGTGCTGGTGGGAATTTTCTCCTTCATTGATATTAGACTGACCCCCACTTCTTACCCCCAAATCCCCCTTGGTATTAGGTACGTAACATGCACAGTAGAAAGGAGCCAGACCCATAGTCTTGTCTTTAACACCAGATATGGTCACTGTCAGATGCAGCAGTCCCAGAGGGTGGGCTTCACCTGGCTGGCATTTCACTATTAGGGTCCCTTTAGAGACCCTCTGCACCAGTGGTCCAGGTGTCTCGGTAGCCAGCCTCCACAACTCTTCCTTGGCCTGGGAAGTGGCCACTAGGGCCTCTAGCACAGAGCTCTTGAGCGGCAGAGGTGTTGCTTGGGTCTGACACTCCATGGCTTGCTTAACATGGGTACAGGGACTTTTGGATGGTTGCGACACTTGCTGATGGCCGCCTTCAACTGTCAACTCACTTTCGTTTTGCTGACAAGAGGGCATGTAACAGCGACCGAGGTTGACACGGGTCAACAGGGTTCCATCTGCAGTAGTAATAGCTGTATCTGTGAGAACTAACTCAACAAAGCCTCGTTGTTCAGAGCCACGTCCCCGCTGACGAACAGAGAACACTTGCGGTCCTCCAGCCCTGCCACCTTCACTGTCTGTCACAACTTGAACCACTTCACATCCCCCTTTCTTCAAACGTCCCGTTCCATGGTCCCCATCCCTGAAGATGGTTCCACAGGCCTTGTTCTTACAGCTGAGACCACGGGTGCCATTGTAAACACCACACTGAGGGCACTTGCGGATGCCTCTTAAGGTAGCCTTGCCCAAGTTGGACAGAAATGCAGGAGTCTTCCGCTTGTCCCGAGGCTTCCCACTCAAGTTGCCAGAGCTTTGAGTAATGGAGGAAACCACCGTTTGTGATGCCAATGGTATTCCGGAGTTTACTAGAGAACCATCCATTGTTTGCTGATGTACACTGAAACCGAGATTATTATGGGACAATTTTATTGTTCATCAGGGGAGAGCCCTAAAACAAAGACTGTTTAATTGCTTTACTGCTACTATTGTACAGTGCAGCCATTTTACTGAAGTATCACTGTGTCTCAGTAAAATATTATTGTTAAATCCTCCATCTTACTGTGGAGATAGCTACCATGTACTGTTTTTATAAAAAGGTCTGAAACTGATCATGATTCAGTTTGATTCATTCAGACAGTTCACTCACATGTAGCATTGTTTGAAGAGGTTTCCTCCATCCAGTATCAAAATATGGGTTAACTTACTTTGGCTACTTGCTTAATTACTTTTTTGTTAGGGACTTATAAAACTGTATTAAAGCTTAGAAATGTGCAGTGATGGTATCACATGGGAATATCAGTGGAAAGTTAACATGTATACCAATGGTACTTCAGAAAGCAAAACAAAACAACAAAATAATCATAATCATAATAAATTAAAACATGTCAAAGAAACTCTTGTTGATTACATGTTGTTCATGTTGATTACAACATGTCTAAAACCCTATATTACTTTATTTGAAGAACCCAGGCACTTTATTGGGATAATGTAGGCTACCCAAACCCTATCTCTTATTTTTTTTTTTTTTAATTAAAAAGCCTAGGTAATAAAACTTATGATGTCTATATGATAAATAACGATAGATTGACTTCATTATGTAAATTTAAATAACTGAAGACAAAACACGTTAAACATTCTTTCAACAATATGAAAATATCGTTGACATGCAATTATACTGTATTACAGTATGAGATTAACAAAGAATTCAAATGACACCGATACATCGAGACTGATTTGAGTTAAACATTATCTGTGTGACAGTGAATGAACGACTTAAGTAAATGATGATGAGGGACCAACCTCACTTGAACCTCTACAGCGGCGCACTCCAGGCAGACGCTCAGTGGTCGGATTCGGCGGAGGACTTCACTTCAGGGCTCCAGCGGCCGTCGCCATTCCTCCTTACAAACAGACTCTCCGCTGCGGCTGTAACGAGCTTCCCGATTGGCCACAGGGCGACCAATCAAAAGCACACTGGGAACTGAAGTCAATAGTGACTGTCATTATGTTCTAACATTTTTGGGGAAAATAATTATTCCTCCGTAGTTTGGTTGGCATGTACTTTGTTATCATTTCTGGACTTTGGGTTCTTACTGGATCATTGAAGTGTTTAAGTAAAACAATTACACAATATTTCTCTTACATTATCTTTTTTTCTTTACTTCTTACCATAACTTCAATTATCTTTGCTTTTTCTTTTGATTTACCTTTGTTCTAGACGCATCCATACGAAAAATAGACATATACAACACAAACACGTCTAAACCTATCATTGCACCTAAAAAAAACAATTTCAGTGTTCCATAAAGGACAACCATCCCTTATTTCCTTCTAACAAAGCTTTTGTTATTATTTTTTCCATTATTATTTTTCTAATTAACAAGCCCAATATGTTAAGAAAATCTATCTCAAAGACAGGACAGACAAATGTTGGTTCGCATCTGTATTTTAATGGGACAAAGCAAGAACACGTAGTAATAGGATGAACATTATTTAAAAAATCCCTCAAAACACAAGGTCTCAATTTATTCGTAGGCACTGCCTATGTTTAATTAACATCAGTTTCTTCAAATGAAATCAACTCAAATAAGGCAACACAACTGGTCTCGTCAAACTCCAATGGGCAACAGTGCAAAATTCTGATCCATTCAGGTTTCTCGTCTTGATACTAAATACTTCATTAAAAAAAGTCAACATTTCAATATTATACACAGAATTATCGCAATTCTAACAAAACGTTCTTTGCAGAGCAAGACAGCAAATTCTTCCCCAAGAGTTCACTGGAAGAATCCTTAAAACCGTATGGACCAGCATTTAACAGAGCCGCTAATGCTGAAAGAGAGTTGCAGTGAAGCCCAAAACCCCCTCCCCACCCTTGGTCCCACCCACCTACCTACAAAAAAAAAAAAAAAAAAAAAAAGCAAGCAAGCATCCATAATCAACATCTGAATTCTTTATATAGCGTCCCAACAGTTGAACACAGTTGTTTGGTTATTTACATACAGAATGGTATACTGTACTTATAAGCCCTCAAAAAAAGTGGAATGCAAAACAATTCAAAATACCTAAAATTTGAGTAACATCAAATTCTTGTGAAAACGTATTAATATTGTGCAATATTCATCTGCCTTGAAAGAAAAAAATGTGGCAGTCATCCCTGCAATTGGTTCAGTTTGAGAAATTGAATGTCGAATTAAAAAAATACAACAGTTGACATCCATTTTATTCATTTTATAAACAAACAAAAAAAAATTTGACATTTCACACGATTCATTGGTGTCATCGCTCCTCTCAACAAAACAATTTTGCTTTTAAAATGGCAAGTCCAAAAAAGAAAAAGGCAAAGCTTCATATATTACAAAATCAGCAGCTGAAATCGCTCTAAACAAACCAAAAAAGCAAAATGGAGAACGTTGCAGTTATTGTTGATTTTATTTATAGTACTTTGAGTTAAAAATGGCATAGTCCTCTTTGAATAAGTCAGTCGGACACCAGGCCGAAGACTTGTGGATTTATGTGGGTGTGTGTTAATGTGTCTGAATACGTTTTGTGTATCAGGGTGTGTTGTTTAATCCCAGTGTAGGGCAACTCGAGACCCCGCGATGACGAGCAAGATCTGCCTCAAAGTCTCAAACTCAAGGTAAATATCAACGTGTAGGATGGGGAGGGTCAGAAACAAAAAAAAAAAACAAAAAAAAAAAAAATGGCACACCCCTCCCCAGGCCAGGCATCTTGATGGGTGTTTAAGAATGGGGTGGGGGTCATACGTAGATCCCTGCTGCGGCCGCAGTGGAGTGCTAGAGTTGTCCGTCGCTCCATCAGTGTGTGTGGTATCCTGCAGTGCCCATGCTGGACTGGTTGGCTAGCACGGTCCCGTTGACTCCCTGTGCAGGCTCCACCACGCCTCCATTACTCACGGCGCTCACACCAGGCCACCCAGCACCAGCCTGTATGTGACTACAAGACAAAGTGGCTGTTATCAGCTGAGAAACAAGACTTTCAGCAGATACTTTTATTTGATCACTACAACTGACAACCGTCTTCCATTAGCCTAAAAATGTATGAGTGAAAATGTTAACCCCAGACATCTAAACACATTTGTTTGGTGGCATCTATGAAATCCCTCAGTTGAACAATTTACCACTGCATAAATAGTTAAACCACACTGTTTGTGTAAAAAGGAAAAGTTCCCATGGATTTTGGACATTGATTTTCCCAGTAGTTTGCTTTTGGTAAGGATTTGTTTAATTTTGTTTTTTATAAACACTGCAGTGCATACACAACAGAACAATTTTTGGTCTAATAAGTAGGAGTTGCAAACAGCCAAAATATTTTTAAGTGGTTGGCAATTTTTTTTAAATTATAGGTGTTGGCTGAGGAGTTCTTCCGTTTGGCTAATAAGTGTTAAGTTTATATTGACAGTATATTATTACAAAAATATGGACTTATTTTGAAAGCCCCCAAATTATTTAATTTAAATTAGTTCTGTAAAAAAAGATTAAAGTTTGTGTTTACATAATATACACAGTACACATACATTATGTATGTAAATAAACATGCATGTATATAATAAAGTTAAACAATTATGTATATTAAACGTATAAACGTAAATATTTTCATATATTAAAAGTACACATAGAACACACTGTAAACAAACAAAAGTTTTTCCCACGATTAATTGTTTGTCATTTAAAATTCATGTCATGTCTTTATCAATTTCCCTTTATTTGTGAATTTAAAAAAAAAAAAAAAAAAAAAAAAAAAAAAGTACAATTTAGAAAAATTTATTTAAGTGATTGCATAGATATGATCTCATTGTAGCATGCGTTCTGAAACTATGTACTGTATAGCACATTTTGGTCAGCCACTAATTGCATTCACTGTTAAGTATCTACAACTCGTGATTTCATTTAAGGTTTTTATTTTCAGGTTTTTCTGATGCAAAAAGTACATCCCCATACAGTTTTATCCAACATTAACAGATATTACTACTCTTAATTAAACCAGTAATAAAAAGGTAGCCGTTTGAAGTAAGCAAAATGGAGGCATGTTGATCTATCTTACTTGAAGCCCTGCTGGTTCCAGGCCTGTCCGTACACGCCGTAAGTGGGTACCTGCCAGCCGTTAGGGACATATTGACTAATTTGCTGTGCGTTGCCGTACCACTGTCCCCACTGGCCATATGGTTGTGCAGCAAAACCAACTTTGTTCTGCTACAAAATCAGAACATGCACCCATTAGTCATATACACATTTATTATTATAATCAGTAAACATTTTTTTTTTAAAAGATAAAATGGGATGGAAACATACTACTGCTTACCTGAGGTACCTGCACCTGTTGCATGGGGCTCACCATGTCTGTAGTCTCTTTACCCCAGTAACATTTCACTATGTGACCTTCTATGGACGTGCCATTAACAGACACTATCGCATGAGCTGCACTTTCATGAGTGTTGAATCTGCAGAGATAAACAGTGTTACATCAGCTTCCACTATTAAGATCTGTAACCACCACATTATACTTGAATAACATTAACATACCTCACAAACGAGTAGCCTTTGTCTGGAAACACTCGAATTTCCATGATTTGACCGAATGGGGAAAAAGTCTGTCTCATGAGTTGTTCTTCAGAGAAAAAGAGAAGTGGAGCATATTACAAAAATGACTTTCCATTAGCATGACTTGGAATTCCAAATGGTTACAAAGAGCACAAAATAGGATTTTCAAAAGGCAGCAAAAGCTAACCTGTAAGGCCTGTAGTGACTCCGCCACAATAAACAGTACAGTTGCTGGGGCTGGACTGGTTCACCACCTCATCAAACGACAAGTGCTTGGCATTTGCTGTGAAATTGATTAATAAAATGCTGATTAACTGATGGGCTCATTTAAGGCTCATATACAATTTAAAAGTTGCTATCTTTGAATTTCCTTTATTTTTATTTTTTTAAAACAAGTCACTCAATGCTGAGATCCATTTTCCTGTACTTGGTGTTCGTTGTACCCAGACACACTGAACCAAGATTGATGACGAAAAAAACATGTTCTTGCAAGTCCCAGCAATAAAGTTAAACCAGTACGACCAGACTTGACATGCCACATTTGAATAAAATGAAATGTGGCTTTTAGTAAATAATGAATTGGATTAAGCAAAAACTGTGTGTAGAAAGAAAAAAGTTATTTGCCATTATGATAAATAGATGCTCTATAAATAAAAAACTGAATATAATATATATATATATATATATATATATATGGTTTAGTCTACCAAGTTAAGGTATGGCAGTATTTTATTGTTTGACACAGCCAGCACTTTTAGCATGGATTAGACTGCAATTTCATGATGGCTCCTAGAAAAACAATAGGGCTTTCTCTTTTGATTAAAAGTAGTAGAGAAGTATTTAAATGAACACTCACTTTCATAGGTTGCTTTAGGCGCTGGGGGTTTTCTTGTAGCCCAGTTAGTCCTGATCTGCCTGCCGCCCAACCACTGACCTCCCATTTGCTGAATGGCATTTTCTGCATCCTGCCAATAACCAGCACAACAGGAACATCAGCACACGGCCACAACAGAAGCTTCTGGGATAAGTATTCAAATGCAGATGTTCCCCACCCTTAGATAATAACCTGCATTTCCTGATGTTGGGATTGTGACTCACCCATTTGTTGAAGAATGAAACAAAACCATAGCCTTTTGACTTCCCCGTTGCCATGTCTTTGACTACACGTGCATCTCTAAAAAAACAAGAGAAAAGTCGTGTGTTGACAATAGACAGACAACTGCTATTTTAACAGGAAAATATAAATAAATACTTTGTGAATACATTACAATCGAGGGTGAAGTCAACAAATGTTAACACAGCTACACACTGAATAACTACTCAATGCAAAAACAACAATTATTTAGATTTAGGGAAACAATCATGTGCAAATTTAATAAAATACCAACTGTTCTATATATGAAACTCATAAGTGGTGCAAAGGGCAAAAAACATTAATCATATATAAACACTTGACTTCTCCTATTATTATACTAAAAAGCATCACGTCATTTTACTTACGATATCCTCCCAAAGGGTGCAAAGGCAGCTCTGATGTCATCAGTGGTGATTTCTGGACTGAGGTCTCCAACAAAGACATGAAAGTGATCTAAAGTATACCAGACAAGAGTTAACTGGATACCTCATATGTAATAATTCAGATATTTAGTCAATATAATGTATGCACCAGCTCTATAAATCACAAAATATTTGGCCCTTTTTAAGATTATTAAAGCATTAATTGAAGATGGAACTCACTGCTTGTGTCTTTTTTCTGGCTGCTTGGTGATGTAGCCCAGTTGACCTTTACCTCCTAAGAAAGAAGGGTATGACAGAAAGATTAGAAATAATACAGATGTGGTTAAGCTACTGCTCTCTATTTATATATTTATAAATCACTCTCCTTAACACTATAGAGGTCTGAATGTACAGCAGAGAGGAGGGAGACCTGACGATATCAAATTCAAACTTCACTGTCTAAGTGAGAACTTGGTAGCAAAAAGGTGCAATTAAGAAGGAACTTGTATTACTCCTCAAATACTTGAGAATAAAATATTTTCCACTGAATAGGCAGAAGGTTGAATATATAATCTCTCTAATATATAATCTTGTTCTAGAGTCAAATTCTTGGTATATGAAGGGGTAATATCCAATATACAGTACACTACTGTTTTAAAGCTTGGGGACAGTCATTTATTTCAAGACTACAAAATTCAAAAGGAGGCCATTTACTCTTTATTACAGTTAAACAGCTGTTTCGAACACTGATAAGAAATATTTCTGAAGGATAATGTGACACTGTAGACTGAAGTAACAGCTGCTGGAAATTCAGATTTGCCATTACACCTTACATTTTAAAATGAACATCTTATTCACAATCATATTACAGTAACATTGTTCCCACTTTTTTGTAACTAATAAATGCTGCTCAAGCAACATTTTACAAGAACATAAAAAAAAACCTTATAA
Organism: Enteromius radiatus; assembly: GCA_032357445.1. Taxonomy (NCBI): domain Eukaryota; kingdom Metazoa; phylum Chordata; class Actinopteri; order Cypriniformes; family Cyprinidae; genus Enteromius; species Enteromius radiatus. The sequence continues at coordinate 19,922,037 of JAUCMS010000095.1, read as the reverse complement.
ACCCTACTTAAAAGGCAGGGTATATGAAAAAACAAAGCAAAAACTTTATAAAAAAAAAAAGTTAGGTGACAAGGCTATTGGTGAATATGGGTGAAGTTAATTTTTTAACTTGTGACCAATTGAAAAAAAAAAAAAAAGTGGCAATGGCTGTCATAAATCAGTTTGACACTGGATTTCCTGCCTGTATTTTAGCATACATAAAATTCACATTTCAAGGAAGTGCTACATCTAACAATGGAAACACAAAAGCATCAGTAAGGTGAATAACGTACTATTGGCACTAATCACTCAATTTGTGTACAAAACAATGAGATTACTACAGCCAGAATATGAAAAATGTCCAAATCTCCCTCTAAATTCACACTGCACATCCAGTATACTAGCTAATTTTGACCTCGGACTAAAGTGGTCGAGACCTCTTTGCTAAAAGTCTGCTAAAAATCTAAACTGTCCCACCCTCCGTCCCAGCCCAACTCACCCTGTAGATACGATAGCTTACCTTACCCATTATTTTACGCCCATTCATAGCTGCGAGTGAGGCCGCTGCGTGCCTATGCTCGAAGAACTCCACAAAGCAGTATGGATCGTTACCTGCCGTCTGAAGGCAAATGAGTTGATTAGACAAAAGCAACTGAGCCATACGGTGTACATTTTCACAATTATTGTTGCAAATTCAGAGTTTTAAAGGTCAAGTAGTAGATAAAAGCCTTTTCAGACTGGGTGGAAGATATATATATGAAAAGTTTCTGGTGCAAGGAACCTTGTAAAATCTCAGAATCTCATGCTAAAAGCTAAATATATATAGATCTTATACTAATAAAAAGTTACTGATGCAAAAGAAGTTATACACTGTATGTACACTTCTGTGGAAGACATATTGCAATATATATAAAAACCAGATCAATCAAAATACAAATTCTGTTAGTTTTTTTTTATTATTATTAATAAATTGATGACAGATATCATTAGCACAAGTTCCTGTATACACTGCTCATATACTCACATCCACAATCATTTTACAGCTCTTGCAGGGGCCAATTTGACCAAAGAGCTGCATTATAAGGGCCTCGGTCACATCCCGTGACAGGTTTCCTACATACCTGGACAAAAAAAAAATGGATAAGCAAATGACAATGAGTGACATGCTAAAAAGAAAAAACAAGTATCTGAATCTATAATTCGACACCTTAATTATAGACGTCCGTGCCATCTTCAAGTGCCCGAGCTACAATGATCCAGCTAATTTACATTATAAAAGAATTAGGTAGGCATGAGGACCCACGGGCCGTTACTTAACCTTAAAAAACCTCATTAGTCATCCGGCAATGAGCTGCTTATTGTCGTGTATACAGGTTTGAAACAAAGACATGACAAAACTGAACACGCACGAGCGCACAGCCAGCGTCAACGACCAGCAACAAAAGCTCTCTCTTCATTGAGAAGTCTGCTATGACCAAAATATTTGCAATTTTCAGATTTACAATCTGGATGTACACATGTCTGCGCGCCAATTGTGTAACTTAAGCATGCAGCATTTAAAGAAGCGAAGTGTTATACACTACGTTACGTGAGTGAATACACTAGACTGGCTCTTTGTCTAGCTATGCTGTAACAACAATGAGCTTTCAGTAAGTACAAGGCAACTTCACACACTCAAACACAGACAGCAGTGTGAGTGTGAGCGGCCCTGTTGTGGCCTCGACAGGCCTGCTGCAATTATATAAATTAACTCAACAACTAGCACATGGGGTACGAAACGCTTTGAAACCACACGAATGTCCTTTGTCGAACGGTCTTCCGCGACAAATACAACGTACATCTTTAACTGTAGCAATCGGAGCTTTTGTTTAAGGCACACAACGTAACGTACACGTCTGCTTTGTGGTTGTACGTTAGTTCCCTTTGCATCACACTCAAGACTGTTAGCAACTATAAATATGCTAGATGACAAATCGGAACGTGTTTTTAACGAGATACGGCAGGAATGGGTTTATATGATATGAAGTTGGCTGTCTGAAGTGTTGGCGTGCAATGCCAATATACGTACAGGGTCTTGGGCTGCTCGTCGTCCATCATATTTTTCCGATCGAATTAAGACACCGAACCCTGAGAGAAAATCCTCTTGTGTAGATGTTGAGATGATCTCGAGTTCCGCCTGTGTCCCGCTCTTTCCAGTGTTGTTACCCTCTCTGTTCTCCGCCAAACCTGTTATAATGAGAGTAAACGTGAAATGCCGCCTCGGCTGACTCCAGTTATGAACAATGGAAAGGCGACATAAGATGGCGGAGGAACCGGACCGGAAATGCAAGCGCGCATGCGCGTACGAAATACAAAGCGTACAGAAAACAAGATTTGAATATGCGCCTTAGTGCTGTTCAGTCCATTAAACAGTAATCCAAGTACATGTGTGCAGTATTTAGAATAGAATAACAATTACAGAGTAGAAAAATGCACTGAAATATTTGTAATAGCAGACAAAAACACGTGCGCCGCCCGGGAATCGAACCCGGGTCGCAAGAATGGGAATCTTGCATGATACCACTACACCAGCGGCGCTGTAGTAAGCAGGATGTATGTGTGGCTTATTATGCCTTTGAACGTAAAGTTTTAGAGTTATAGAGTATTTTATTTGAAGTTGACATTTTATATAGATTTTTTTTTTATTAAATGAATTTGTTTGTTTGTTTGTTTGTTTGTTTGTTTGTTTGTTTGTTTGTTTGTTTGTTTGTTTGTTAAAAATAGGTATTTACTGTTCTGGTTGTGTTGTATTGGTTGGACTATATATATGTTTTATTGATTATGATATATGAATGTTAACGTTATGTTTTTAATAATAATAAAAAAGTCTTCACACATAGCCCACATTGACATAAAAAGGCTAAACTGTGAGATAAAAAAAGTCAAATATAATGACGTTTTATCCCTTTGCCAGTAGTTTTATAAAGTTGTGTAACTTGCTGCATTAAATTCGGCTCTTTGAAAGGTTTATATCCAGATAACGTTACTTGTGTAACGTTTTTAAAATGTATTCATGAAACAATTTTAAAGAGAATGTTTACAATGTAACCATAGCAACATTACTACAGCTTGAGAGAGTGGATATATTGCATGGCGGAGAGTTTGTTGAACCTATCAATATGCCTATTCTCAAAATTTCTATCAAACATTATTTAGGAATAGTGTCTCAGTCTCAACAAGAGGATTTCAAAAAACGTTTCAGAAAAAGGGCTGAAGAAAGGGTTACTGCCAGAAATGCCACCGGTGTCAAAAGGTATCTAAAAAAAGTAATTAACGTTACGCTTCATTTATTTATTTATTTGCTGCTACAGCCAAAACGAAACGAACGAACCAAAACATAATCTATCAGTTCATTAAAATGTATATTATTATCATTATTAAACTGACATTATGACAATTGTCGTATCTTATAGAAACCCATTTGAAACAACAGAGAGCTTCATTGAGAAATACAATCGAGCACAAGGATGCAAAAAACAGGAACAGTATGAAAATCTTGCACAGCAGTTTCTAAGTCGATGCAAGGTATTAGGCTCAACATGCTTCCTTAATTGTTCACTCGGTTTGAATTGTTTTAGAAATAGGGCTCTATTTTGGAGATGTAAGTTATTAAATTAAGAAAACCCTCAAAAAGAACTTCGATAAGTTGTAATATATTGACACATCACTCTCTCCAGCCACAAGGTGGAGATAAATCTCCAGTGATGAATACACTGGACTCAACCGCAGTGATCCGCTTTTTGTCCTCAGCGTCGTGCAGGATTCACATCTGGAGGTGAAGGCAAACGTGTCGATCTTCCCGGGGCCTGGAAACAGCTTCTCCTTTTAAGCTCATGCAATGGAAAAGTTAGAAACGGTGTGTCAATGACTTGCAGTGACATCTTAAATGAACTATGTTGCAATTCACAGTGAAAGTCACAGAGACCATGTGTTGACTCATAAACATATTAGTAATTTATATGCCATAAGACAGAATAATTAAAATATTCACATACTATGATTGCACTCCAAGGTACCTCTAAGAATATTATGTTACATACATTTCCAAAAACTTATTACTGTATTATTGCTGTATTATGGTACTTTTCGGTTTATTTTGGTTAGTGGAAAAATGACAGACGATGCTCATGATTGTTCTCAGAGTCTTTGGATGTCCTGGTCGTGTCATTGGACCATGCACCTGTTGATGCAGATCAGATCCCTGCGCTGTTCCACCTGGCAGAGTTAGCCCAGTATTCCCTGTGCTCTGAAACAACTCTTTTAGACCAGCCCTGTTCTTACGAAATGAAGATGCTACAGGTACATGCCAACACACTAGAACATTTCTAAAAATGGGTCATTCAGGAATTGCAGATACTTCTCATTTATTCATTATTATTATTATTATTATATTCCTTATTTATTCAGATATTTTTTAACTAAACACAAGTAAAGTTATTTTTTTCTGTAATAAAAGAAGTAATTTCTCTATGTAATTACATATGTAATATGTACATATGTAATTTTCTATATTTCAGTCCTTATTTAGCCTATTTCTTCTTCTTCTTCTTTTTGCATATATAAGTTCTGCTGACAGTCTCACTTATTTATTTTTTTACAGCTTGGTTATTTAGTCTCTCTGAGGCTGCTCGTCTTTAAACTGACTGGTAATTTGAAAGGACATCAGCCAAGCAGCATCTATCTTCACAGCTTAAAAGGTCTTAGGTCAAACATTACTTCAAAATGTCAAAAAATAAGTGATGCACTAAAAAGTCAAAATTATGACATACAAGTTGATTTGTTGAAATATTAAAAACCCTTAATTTTGATGCAAAAATTCACATAAAAAGTCATAATTATGACAAAATGTAAATTTATTACATTTAATATCATAATTTTAACTCTTTTTTGTCTTATGATAATGACTTTTTATACTTAGTTATGGTTTACTGATGATTTACAGTGATTGTTTTTCTTAACAGCTTTCTTTAATACATTTTATAACATAATATTCAGTGTCCTGTCAAAAAAAATGATTGAGTTATAATATCTCCACAGGTGTTTTCAAAGTATAAATGTTGCTTCATGTCAGTGGAATGCATATAAAGTTAACAGCTGTCTTCATCTGTTGCAGGGCTGTTAAAATGTGAGACACGTTACCAAGAGTTTCCCAACATGTTATTTGCTGTTCACTTCATGCTGCGCGTCGGGGAGGATCTGTGCGCTCTCAAACGTACCAACGACAGTTCGGTGCAGGTTTGAAGGCTGGGTCAGCTGTATCAGTAAAGGAGTGCTGACTAACTCACTGAAGTGAAAACTCTGTTTGATTGACAGGTCTCTGCGGAAGCACAGGAGCACGGTGTTAACCAGATACTATGGCACTGCCTTCTCAGCTATCACTGTGTGCAAAACAATGGCACTCAGCTCTCTCCAGTGATCAAACAGCTTATGTTGCTGAGAGATAAACTTCAACATGACAACTGGTGCGTGAAGTGTTTGGGAGATGCTTTTCACAGGTTTTTACGTTATATAAGCAGCTTATAGGTGGAACTGTAGGTTAAAATCCCACAGTAACATCAGTTTATTTGATTTTCTCAGGGTCCACTGTGGGTTAGGACTGATGGTTCTGGGAGAGGCTGCTAAATCTAACATGCTCTGCCTTCAGACACTTAAGAATCTTCACATGATCCAAAGACAAGAAAGCTCTCAAGTGCATAAGAAAGTAGGGATGAAAAATAAATGTGTGTTGTGTATATTTATTATGTATATATAAACACACATGCATGTATATATTTAAGAAAATATAATATATTATATATTTACATCAAATATGTATGTTTATATGTTAAATATATAATGTTTGTGTGTGTATTATATATATATATATTCACAATTCACACCCAGAACTGTTCTAAATAAATCTATAATCATTTGACTCATAATTTATTCTTTTTTTGTTATTTTGTTAACGCAGGAAATGACATCGCAGAAAGCATCCTGGCCGTGGCAGTTGGAGCACATTTACTGCTCTATTTTGATCGACATTTGCCAAAACAGCTACTGTGCTGAAATGAAGAAAACAGCCCTCGGTGGACAGTCAAGCTCTACTCAGCGCAGACATTCTGGGGGGCTTATAACTTTGCTAAAACAATGTAAGTGTTTTAAACAAAAAGATCTGCATACAGTTTCTACACTTGACTACAATCAAAACTCAGAAGGGGTTGTGGGCAATTCTTTCTATTCTGTATGACAGAGTTTATACTGTGGCTTTCAAATGTATTAGGTCACATAAAGGAAAGTTTGTTTGATGAGAAAAATATTGGGACAATTTTATGCTTGTCAAAATGGGGGATCACATTCGTTATTAATGTGTTGAGCTACATCTGTAGTTACTCTGCTGGACACCAGTGTGAGGAGAACTGTTTCCAAATGATCATATTTCGAAAGTGAATCACATATATGTGTGTGTGTAGCGCATGAAGACACGTGGAGGCTGCGGTACAGTGTGGTTCAGGGTTTGACACAAATCAGCCACAGGATCACACTTCAGGATGGTTTGAGGAACACAGCCCGGTTAACGCTGCAGAAACACCTGAAGCAGGAGACAGACCCCCGCGTTTTGAATGCCGTGAGGATCACTCAGGTACTCCAGCGTCCTGCTGCTACAGACGAAATACAGCCCATATATTACAACACTACTCACAACAAAGAAAAACAAAGACTACTGACTTTTCACTAGATAATGTTTCAGGGGAAATATTTTGACTTTTTGTTTAGAATAATGTCCTTCTACTAAGAGGGATTTGTGGTCCCGAAGTTAATAAACATTAGTTAAGAGACAATGACTTGAAGTAAACATGTCCTTATCTAGTTTTAGTGTCATCTGTATGTGCATTGTGGGATATGTGCTTTTTGTAAACTGTACAAATATACAAATATAGTTGGTCATACAGGTTTCATTTCATGCATACAGAACATTTTTACTATGCACACCATTTAAAAGTTAATTATTAAAAGAATTAAATATATATATATATATTTCTTTTGAAGAAGACTCCTTTTGCACATGAGTCTGAAATTCTTGTCAGTGACTGTCATAATTATACCCAATCATTGCAAAATTATTACAAATGGTAACAAATATATATATATATATATATATATATATATATAATAATAAATAATTAATTAATAATTATTACAAGTAATCTAAAAAATTACACCATGAAATACAACCATCATAACCAATTGCAATAACAAAACACTTTTACAAAAAAAAGGAGAAAAATCCAAAATGGTGTATTACTTGTAGTAATTATTCTTAATTTTTATGTGTGTGTGTATATATATATATGTGTGTGTATATACAGGTCCTTCTCAAAAAATTAGCATATTGTGATAAAGTTCATTATTTTCTGTAATGTACTGATAAACAT
>JAUCMS010000095.1:19883925-19902227 GCA_032357445.1 Enteromius radiatus | reverse complement strand
GTCCGTCGTTGTCGGTAAGCTTGACGGGCTAGCAACAGTAACTAAGGGGGGTGTGGCTTTTGCGAAAGGTCAATTGCAGGCGCGGCTCGAAATTGCTGTTATTTCAAATAGCGTACCATATTTTAAACTAATCGGTTAACCGGTTTCAACCGAGGCTCGGTGGTCGGTCAAGAAATTTTTTAGTTTTCGCCATCCCTAGGCTGGATCATGAATGATTCGCGCGAACATAAACGCATTTCGGTAGATCAAGGTAGATCAAGAATCGCGTTTCCCTTCAGAACCAAATTAATCTTTCAGTCACTCAGATGTCGGAGGTAAATGACTACTGCTATGCTCATTAATACATTCCACAACAAAACACCTCAATAGCTTAGGAGTCTTGCTTGTCTCTGCATCTCGGACTGATGACGGCTCACTCAGGTAAGACACCAGTTCAGTCTGTGTGACACGCTGCTGTCAATCAACTATTGTGGGAGTGGCCTCTGTCAGTGTGACACATTTGAGAATGGCTTGATTTCAGAAGGGGCAACTTATTTTTATTAAATTAAAAGAAAACTACTGGTGGATCTTTATCATTGTAGGGTGGTTGTGTACACACACTCCCAAAACACATTTCAGTTCAAACAGCTTGTAAAATGTATGTGGCACCGGATGACCCCTTTAAAGATTCAGAAACTTCAAAAGAACAGCATTTGTTGACACAGAAATATTTGCTATCACTGTAAAAGTCTTTAATTTCACTTTTGGACAATTTAATGTCTCAATAGAAGCAAACGTTTGCACGGTCGTGTAAATCTCAAAATGTGGACATCGGTTAATTCTGAGATAAAAAATTTGATCAAATGGTCTGTGGTACAATCTGGAATCTTTTATAATGCATTATTAATTGAACTGAAAGCAGAATCTAGGATGTTTCTTGTTAATTCTAGATGATAACTCTCAATTCAGGTTTATTCCAGATTTTCCACAACCTAAAGCATTCAGAAGTGAGTAAAACTGACCGCTCTTGAGGCTGGCCGCTCCGAGTGACTGTGCGGTGAGCAGAGTGAGTCTGCTGCTGGAGTCCTGCAGGTAGACCATGCTGGTCATGGGGTAGAAGTTTGCCTGCAGGGGGAGCTTAGCCATGGTTTTCCGAGGCTGCACCTGTGAAAACAGCCCAAGGCATTTTTAGCACTGCAGGGAGGAAAAAAATAAAAAATTCCAAATTCTCCCTGTTCAGAGCCCCGCAAACACTGAGTGTGTACATGTGGAGGCACTTATCTGAAGGAAAAACACTGTAAATTGATGAGAGTGTGTGTGTGTGTGTGTTTGTGTGCATCACTGAATATTCCACTGTTTTTATTCATGAGGCATTTGTTTTGTGAAGTCAGTTAATTAGTTTGGACTGAAGAAAAGCACTTAATCCTAGCCAAGGCCAGAGAGACATCATCAGCTAATTAAATGCCATGCCAATACTCCAACATGTAAAAAGAAGATGACAGAGTGATTTAAACTGACACTTGTTTGTTTCGGTCAGCCCTAGAGAACACTCTAAACTATTTTTTGATTCATTATTTGTCAAAAGAAACGAACAAACTGACATTTTCATTATGCCACCCATCCAAAAACAACTATGCGTTTGCAACTATAAAAAAGAAACTGTCAAAACAATCACTTCAATTAAACAAAATAAACTCTGATATCTCCTTTGTTGACTAGTGTTACATGTCAGTAAACAGAATTATTCCAGCTAGCCATCTATATCCCCGCCATGAGATCTTATATTTAAATTTCCACACTTCTCACATCCATCTTTATTCAGAGACTAATGAAAATGTGGTTCCATCACACTTGATGGATGTGATCAGCAGTGGTGGAGATGGCCAGAATTCACTGGGAGCACTTGGAGATAAAAGTAAAACCTTTATAGGAAAACCTTTATAATCTATAATAGCATTAAACATTCCATGTCTACTTTGAAACATGTTTTCTTGGAAGGTAATTTGGTGGGATATAAACAGACTCATTTAACAGAATCTCTGTTTGGAGATAATTACCTGTATAATTCTGACCAAATTGAAGATTGTGTAGGAATCTGCACATGTGATAATTTAAGTATCATTAATGGCTCCTTATGTTCGCAAACAAGGGACAATGAGTACTGTTGCTCCTAATTTAATCAATTCAGCAGTACCTTTTGATTATTACCTTCCCATTATTTGACTCCTTAAATTGATATTTCACCCAAATATGTAAATTCTGCCATTAATTGCTCATTCCTAAGACTCACAACACGTAATTCCTTTGTTCATCTTCAGAACACAAAGATTTTTTGATGAATTCTAGACTGCAAGGATCATTACCTGATCCAACGCTCAGAAATGAAGCAAGGAGATCTGTAAAATAATGTGACATCAGGGATCCAATCGTAAATTGTAAGCTACAAGAATAATTTTTGTGAAATTGCTAAATAAAGTTGTTATTTTTGTTTTCTTTGCACACAAAGAGTATTCTTGTAGCTTAGCAAAATTACAGTTGAACCACTGATTGTTTTACCAATGTCCTTTCTGCATTTCGGAGCCTTGATCGTGTAAGGAGAGACCTCAGAATTCATCAGAAAATCTTTACTTGTGTTTTCTGAAGATGAACAAAAGTCTTACAGATTCGGAACAACATGAGTGAAATATCCCTTTAAAGTGATACACTAACCTTGTTATTAAATGTCAACTTTTAAATTCATAAACCTTTTTAAAAATTGTAATGAAACAAACTGAATTAGAATAAGACACAATCAGGGAGAATCAAATGCACAAAAAAAAAAAAAAAACACAAAATGGCAATTAGGTATATTTATAGACTGTTTGAGGAAGACGAGTGTAATTTTAAATATGACGTTTTGAAAAGGAATACTAAATGATTTTAATAACAGAAATTATTAATTAAAAATTAAACTAAAACCACCAGAAGTCATTGTCACTGGTTCATTCAATCGGCTTGTTCATTCAGGAACAAAACCAATGACTTTATGAATGGGTCACTGAATCATTAACTTGATTCATTTGCTTGGAGATGTCCAGAACCTCTGTGACTTTGTTTAGAACCATTTTCATTTATGAAATACAGCAAAAAGAGTGTTCCTAAAATGTAAGTCACTTAGTGTTAACTTCTCATTTATTGAACTGTTTTATAAAATCTGTATCACATTTCCAAACACTATCTCAGTTCATGGCGATCTCACAAACTTAAACTCTATACAGCACAATTTAATGTTATTTACATCACGTCTACACTTTGTTATAAAATAATATATATATATATAAAATGAGACGATAACTCAGCACTGAACAAAAACTCCAGTGTTAATTAATTAGCTTTATCCATATAAATTTTTTTTTGCTATCTATTAAGATGTTACTAAATGTAAAATGTTACTATTATCCAGGACGTGCACCAATAGAGAAGCATTTCTATTGGTTGCAGTCTTCAGGTATAATGGCTGTAATAATTTTGCTTTCTTTTCTTAAAAAGGAATTTGAAAAACTTAATTTATTCAAACTTAAATTAAATATTTAAATCAATATTTAAATATTAAATATATATATAAATATAAAAAACATCACATTAAATTATCATCATATTAATAAATATTTAACTTAATTATGATTATTTTGTTAGACTGACTGCACAATTTATTTTAAAATGAACCAAGTTGGGGATGGGATGAAGAGGCTAAAAATTGTGGGCAGATTTAGTAACATATTCTGGCTTGGTGTGAAGTGAGTCCACATACGGCCAAGTTCAGTTAGAGATACACAGATCCCCCTGCCAAGCCGTGACTGACCACAAACTCCAGCACCAGATTCAGCCTCGCCTTTATAACGAACACTTGCATATAAACAGTGTAAACTTTATTGTGTCCATCAAGGAGAGAATAAAAAGAATATACTGATGTCCTACCTGGTAGCCATTGAGGTCAGTAAAGAATCGATCTTTGCTGTTCAGATCTGAGGTTATCCTCATTGCAATTTCATGGTTGGTTTCGCCTCTTATATCTACAGTGTTAAAGATCTCAACAGACTGACCCTCTACACCTATGAAAAAGAAGGAAAGAAAGACAGAGGTCAAAACAGCCGAATTAGCTCAGGACTGGATATCTTTTTCCTCGAATTTTCGTTTATCTGAATATTTAAAGAAACAATGTACAAAAATATCATTCTCATGTTATATATCATGTTGTTTTAAACCCACATGCTGTCGTTGATTTTTTACTAGTAATTTAGCAAGACCACTTCCTTTTGGACCAATAAGTATCATTAGGCTGATAACACACACAACAACATCTCATTTACTGTTTGGCGCATAATCACATACAAACTACCAAAATACCGCAAATAGTACATTTGCCAAAAGCAAATGACTGCTTTCCTTTTTTTAACGTTAATAACTTGTTTGCCTGTTCCTGGCTTGAGCTGAATTTGAGCAATTAGATTTTCGGAGTACGATGAAAATAAGTGAACACTCCTTCATGCTAAATGTACATTTTGAATTGGACTAATTGAGCCTTTGGGAATAAAACAGTGCAAGAAACAAATATGTTCCACTTCCTGTAATTGAAATAAAACCCCTTTAAGGTGGAAGTACACGCTCTATATAGCAGCACAACCACAAAAACAAGGTTATGTTTTTATGGAGTACGATAGCCTGGAAACTATTTAACATGAGCTTGTCCTCATTAGCTCACAGTGAGATGATAACCTGACACTTTTAGTGAGCAACCATCACTGATACTACTGTAAAGTTACTGATTTGAACAAACACCTAAGCATAAATATTACATTTTGTTCATCCTGCAGTCGTAAATGATACCTCAAACTGTGTGGCTTGATATTACTTTGCTGATTTGGGGTGGAAAAGTTCTATTTTTACACTAAAGGAGGACCTGAAACATCTCTAGAGACGAACGTATGATAGAGACTTGGGCTCTTTGACTTGAGCGACAGCATAACAAAACGGCAATTAGATAAAAACAAAAACTATTGTATACACCTGAAGGAGCAGTTCTCACAAAAACAAAATTATTTTATTATTTATACTATCGTTTAAAGGCTTGGTATCAGTAGGTTTTAGAAGTAGTAAATTAGAAATACTTTAAGCATTGACACACTAATCAAAAGTGGCTATAAATACTGTTTTTTTTATTTATTTTACCAAATATTTCTTTAAAAATGTGTCAGTTTTCCCAAACACATTAAAGGGTTGGTTCACCCCAAAATGAAAATTCTTTCATTAAGTATTCATCCTCATGTCGTTCCAAACCGGCATATTAGAATGATTTCTGAAAATTCCGTTTTGCCATATCAAAAAATATTAAAATAGAAAAAGGTTATTTTAAATTGTAATATTTAACAATTACAGTATTTCAGATCAAATAAATTCAGTATTGGTGAGCATAAGTAAGTGTACACAAGGTATACTTGCACAATAAAATATACTTCAGTTGCAAGATATTTTATTAAGTATGATATGTAACTGTAAATACTTGAATAAAATAAGCTAAAACAACATAAATCTTTAGCTTTTTACTCAGTTGTCATTTGCACTCAATTTTACTGTGTTAAAAGAAATCACATTTGTAAAGAATTAAGTAAACTTAAACCATGTGTGTTGAGCCTGCACAAATCATTTATGTTGCACTGATTGAAACTAGGCTTTCTAGTTCCCAGCAGGTTTTGCGTATGGATAGATCATGAGAATAAATGTTGAAATTAAATGCTGTTTTGTGTGTTTTTAGTAAAAGGAAAGACCTTTTATAGTTTGTTGTTCAGTTATATTTGTGTTTATGTTTATGTTGATTTTTGAGGTTACCATTATGGTGAAGTGTAGACCTTGTTGTTAGACTATGGCTACATGAGGTGTGTGTTAGAGCTGTGTAAGTTACATGAACAAGCTATTTCTTAAGTACATTGGCATAAAATGAATGTATTTCAAATACATTTTAGTATATTTAATTTTCAAAAAATCTTACCAACCCCAAACTTCTGAATTATGCATAAGTCACAAAAAGCAGATCATGATGATAGTCAACACAACTGTTCTGGATCTATTTAATAAGTCAGTTGACTTGCTTTAAAAAAAAATCTGAATAGTTCATTCATAAATCAATCAAGGTCATTGTATGAACATATATTATATGAATGCACAACATTTTTGATACCTTTCTGATTGTTTTTGAAGCTCGAAAGCTTCAGTTGATATTTGTTGTAATTACAAGGAAAAGAGCGATCAGTGCATGCTTCAAAATCTCTCCCTTTGTTGTGTCTTTTAAAATGAGATGAGTGCATAATGACAGAGGCAACTTTTTTGTGTGTGAGATGAATATCCCTCTCATTAAGCTTTGCATACCAAATTACAATTTCAATTCAAGTGAATAACCCACCAGAGATTTTGCCTCTTCTCTTTTTTTGGACAAAAACAAACAACAGTGGGAGAAAGGTCCCTAAGGCTAGGGGGCGATGGCTCATGTGACTGCTCTGCTCTTTCAAAAACACTCATGTACATTATCTCACCCACCCAGAAGGGGTGTCCAACCCCCTTGGTGCTCTTGATAAGACAGCCATGAACTCCTTCTGAAGGCATTCCATTCTTTCACAAAATGATCCCACTTTTAGCACACCATTAAACTTTTGATGGATTGTCTTTTGTCTGGTATCAAACTTCCTTGTAACTTAGTAGCTTAATGCACTGCCTTTTTTATCACTGACCATTGCATATAGTTTGAGGAACATTCAAACGCTTACCTTACCCTACAATCCAAAGGTTTATATTGCAATATCTGAGCTTTGTATAGTGTCCAATAAAAAAAAAAAACTATCGCAACAATAAGTTGCTATAGTAACGTGAATAAAAGGCTCTCTTAAGAAAGATTACTTGATACAGAAAAGGACGTTATCTAGAAGCATTTCAAGGATGTGGAAGTTGATGAGGGGTTTTATTCCAGGGGTCAATCAACTGGAGATTTTCTGAGGTTACATTGCTAATTATACAGAACGTTCTTCAACTATTCAAACTTGACAATGTCATTTTGCAAATCCCTGGTGTAAATATTTGATTTACATACTGTAAATAGAAGTGACTGCAAGCGTAACTGCAGGTGTTCTCTTACCCTGGATGTTGTAGAGCCGGAGAGTGTGTGTGATGTGCGTGAAGGTAGTGGTGACTTCAGAAAAAAGAGGTCCTTTAGTGACTCGAACCACTGGCGGTTGAGAGGGAGAGTAAATCTGTGTGAGACAGAAAGAATAACAATGTGAATAAAATCAAACTCATAAAATCCCCTCAGAGCAGAGCAACCAAAGACACTGCATGACAAAACTGCCTAATGTCCTGATGAAAGACAGAGTTTAGCTCTTATGAGGTTTCCCAGTGTTTGGGCGGATAGCAGATAAAGCAGTGAGAAGTGACTAAACTGCCACATTATGTTTAGAACTCCAACCAGCGGGACGACACTTTGATGTTAGAAGTTTGAATGAACGTACAAAATTCTCACAGTAATCATTTGGTAGCCACAAATTTACCACAAGCCTGCCACAAATAAACCTTTTTAGAGGTGTGGGTGATATATAACCCAGATTTTTTCATGCATCGTTATTCAGCAGCCGTCCCACAAACTAAATAAATTATATTTGTTTACATAATAAAGGTGTAATGCATACGTATACGTATTATAATCATTATTTTAATCATAGTCATTTTATTATTACTAATGTTATTACCCCTTTAATAATAACAATAATATTAGTTGTAATTATTACATAAAAATATAAAAAAAATTTAGTTACAATGTTACAACTAGTATTACTACTAATGTTGTTATTATTAAAGAAACAGTAACTCAAAATGAAAAGTCAGTCATTATTATTTTATAGGGTGAATGATGGTATTTCCTGTACCACTATTTACAATGGTACCAGCAGGAGAAGTGCTCAAGCTGTGGTACTCATGGGATACCTGGATTTGAGTCCAATTATGCCCTGCGTCCCAATTTGCATACTATGCACCCTACCTGCCCTAAATAGTACTGAAAATTACTAATAGAACATAGAATTTAGCATGCATAGTATGCACATTGGGACGCAGGCATGATTTAAACTCAGTCCACTTTCTCTTGATTTCCTGTTTCTTTGTACTCTATCTACAATGTCTAGAAATAACAAAAAAAAAACGCACACCCATCAATGCAACTGCGCAGGATTTGTAATATCTGAACATTTTTACAAAATGATAAATTATCAAGACTTTACTGTTGCTTCTTTGTCAGGCAGGAACAGGTAGGCGCCGCTCTTGTCTTTATTGCTGGTGGTGCCGTACCAAACAAACTCCACCTTGACCAGGTGCTCAGAGTCATCTTCCTTCAACCTCATTTTCTGTAAACAAGAGACGTTTTCTGAACATTTCAAAGTCGTTCCCACATGTATGAACCCATAACAGACCCAGAAAGCTGCAGTCTATGATCTAACCTCTAAAAGACCTGTAGCTGTAGAGATAGAGAGTTTCAGGTGAGCATTTTCAATGTGCACAGGAGCCGCATTTTGCTGGTAGAACTGTCGGAAATGCTCCAGCTTACTGACTGAAATTTGCCTGCCATCCTGAAGAAACATGTACTTAGCAGCTTCTGTCCTTGGCTCCATTGCTTCCGTCAGCTGGTACACGCTCAGTCCCAGAGGAGCAGCTTGAGCCACAAACGACAACTGTTGTGGAATAAACAAACACAATAAAAACACCATAAACTGGCTTGAAGACCATTTAGACTACCTCAAACCTCAAACATGGACTAGTTTGAAGAATTCACAATCCTTACAAACAATGCACCCACAACGCTGCGATAAGATCTCACCTGGAAGATGTCGGCAGCAGCATGACTGGCATCATTCCAGACTGGGCTGACTTGAGCATGGACCACATGACCCAGAACATTCAGCACACGCACTTTAGGGGATGTCACATATACCGTAACCATGGATGTCCTGGCTTGATCTATGGGGTTGTAAACCACCAACAACCTGGGAACAGCAAAAAATTTAGCCACAAATATATGGCACAAAAATTCTACTGCCTTCTGTCATCCACTTCATCTAGTTAATCTACTTTAACACATGTACCATGAGTCCATTTTTAACTCAATATTATTCTATATTGTATTCATTATTATGTTATAAATCACAACAGCACTGTTCCCAAAGTTAAAAAAAAAACTATTTCCTATTATAGAGAAATGTATTCAAGGAAGCAAGTGTTTATTTACCTTGGTGTTTTACGAACTTCAAAAATTATTTTGCGAGGTAAGGCATCTTGGGATGGTTGAACATCATCCTGTAATACATACAGAAGCAGCAAAAATGGATTGTGCATATAGCAATTACCGAAATTTCAGAGTGATGCTATGTTATGGATGTACAATATGAATGCTCACCATCTCAAGAAAAGGATTTGAAGGATCATGGTAGTATGTTTGTTTGTCCTTGAGCACCAACCAGTAAGCTGAGCTCACAATCACTCGCTTCACATTCAGAATAGAGTGAAACAACCTTGAAAAAAATAAAGATCATCATGTTTTTACCATGTCTCCTTTACCTGATAGTATCAGACAAAAAGAATAATATTTTTTGTGAAACAAGTTCAAACAGCTGTGCAGGCAAGTCATCACTGTCCAAAGTTAAAATTAAGTCTATAAAAGCATTCTGATAAATATTAGACTATATACGTATTATATTTTACTTTACATGTTAGTGATGTCTTAATTAATGTATGTTTAAAAACATTTATCACAGCCACTGAAAATATTTCAACAACAAATAGAAATAGTATAGAATTAATAAAATCTAAAAAAAAACTTACGTATGTTTGCATTCTATTTTTCTTTAAGCTGAGTGTTGATTATATTAATAAAAAAATAGCACATTTTAAATTTAAGTTTGGGTTCTGTTCTGTAACCTTTTTGTTCTTGAACTTTGAATATCTACATGATTTCAGAAGGTTACTTATGACACTGAAAATTGTAAGAGTAAAAACTGCTAAATAATTAGATTTGAGATCACGGGAATACATTACTTAAAAAAATAGATATTTATTATAAATTTCTCAATATTACAGTTATGCTGTAGTTTTGCAGCTTTGATTAAATACTGTAAATACTTTTTTTTACTTTATTTCTATTGAACAATTGAAAATGTGTTACATTACATCTACAGTGCATGTACAGTCAATGATTATTTAAATTACAATACTCAATCCATTTCTTCCAATATTTTAGAAATATGTCCTTTTTAAGCCTCAAAATAAAAGCCAACAATTAATGTGTTTTACAATTCAATTTCCTCCCCTAATTCTCTTTCCCATTTCTGCTTAGATAGATGATAGATAGATAGATGAATCTTTTCTGTTTTCCCTGTTTACCTATTCCTTTATATTCTCTTTCGATATAATCTATTTGTAAATAGCGATAAAAATCCTTATTATCCAAATTGTAATTATCTTTTAATTCTGAAAACCTTTAAATTGTTCTTGTGCTTCAAAGGTGCTCAATGCAGTTAATCCTTTATTTGCCCATTTCCTGAAACCTGCATCAAGAAGCCCTGGTTTAAAATTGTGATCAAATGCCACCCATCTCAACAATATAATCTTATTTTATAGGCTATATTGATCAAATAATTTAAATCACACCTCAAGGGTGGTAACTGTTATTTGATCTAGATTACTTTTTAGGGCCAAGGACTTTTTCTTTGTCACCTAAAAGACACTGTACGGGCAAGCCCTTGTTTACCTGTTCTATATTTGTCCATTTAGATGTGTAACTGGAGTTACACCAGCAAACACAGGGCCTAAACTGTGCTGCGTAAAAATATGCCAACAGCTTAGGCAAGGCTAATCTTCCTTTGTCTTTTGTTAGCTGCAATGCTGTATTGTACTGAAAAAGCAGTTTCAGGATAGATAGATAATTATGTCATCACTAATTCTTATCCCACTCAAGTTCTCACTTTGTCTAACTGTCTGAGCCAAAGGCTCAATGTAAAGAGCAAAAAGAGTAGAGCTCAAACAACAGCCCTGTCTCGTACCCCTATGTAGATTAAAAGTGGCTGTCAAACTCCCATTTACCTTAATTCTGGCTATTGGTTTCTGAATAAGTAGTTCTAATACACTTTATTGAATTTTCATTAAAATCAAATCACCTCATACAGAAGACCAATTGACTCTATCAAATGCCTTTTCTGCATCAAGCCTCAAAATAGCTGCACTTTCTTAATTCTTTGTCAACTGTTCTCCTAATGTTATCATGTGTTTGTCGGTTATTAATAAAACCAGTTTGATCAGTTAAGTCAGGTAAAAATGTTTCAATCCTGTTACAGATAACCAAAGTATACAATTTATAGTCCATATTTCAAATTAAGATTGGTCTATATGAATCAAAGTTCTTTGTTTTTACTCTCTTTTGGGATGACAGCTTCCCTCCATGATGGAGGGAGTTTGCCATCTTTAAGAGTCTCATTAATGATCTTAATAAGATTGGTTTCAATTCCTCCCTAAAGATCTTGTACCATTCAGATGGGAGGTCATCACTGCCTGGAGATTTATTGTTTTTTAGTCCACTTATCGCTTCATCTTCTTCCATCGTAATTGGTGTAGTGAGAAATTTATTTTGTATTGTGCCAATTGTGGGTAGATCTAAGGTGTCCAAAAATGTTTTCATCTTTTCTGTATTTACAGAGCTACTGATTATGAAGTGTAAATACTGCTTTTCATTGAAATATTAGATATTATTCAATATTATTTATGTAGCTAGACAGCATGTGAATACCCAACCAGATATGAGAATTTCCAACATTCTTTTTTTATAAAATGCAAGAAATATATGCAAACACTGGTGGTAATGAAAAGGTATCTTTTACACATTCATAAGATATTTCAAGTAAGATGCACTACCTGGTTCCATAGTCCACAACCACCCAGTCTTTGCCTGTGCCTGTGATGGCATCATGATGCTGGAAGAGACCTAGATTGCGTCTGGCTTCTGTCAGTAACTTGTAATTATCCACTGCAGGGTACTCACTGGGCTGGCCATATTTCTGAATGTTGGCCAAGGTCAGAGAGTAGAGGACCTCAGCTGCCCTGCGGACAAACATGAAGTGACATATGAAACTCTGTCCTGCGCAAGATCCAAAGTCCCCTTAAATCCACATTGAATAAATCCACAGTGTTACAAGAATGCATCTGGCATCAAAATACCTCCTAAATCCGGCTAATGTTCACATTCCAGTAAAAGAAAGATAATAGTCTGGTATGGTCACTGTTGTGTTGGGAGTGTCAGAGTGAGAACAACAATAATACTGGAATCTCTTCACATTATGGTAACAATACAGGTGTCGTCTCTCCAAATAGTGACCTTCTCAAATTTTCTAAAGGAGATGAAAATCTATAGCTGGGCGAACCTGACAAAACCTGATGAACATGAGTAATATTTCACATCATTAAAAAAAAAGAAAGAAAGAAAGAAAGAAAGATTTTTTTTTTCTTTAAGGCAGTGGTTCTCAAGCTGGGGTTCAGGGCCTAAGCACATTTTTAATAAAAAAAAAAAAGCCAAGTAATAAATCAGTAATTAATATCTAAAACACAATAACTGTTGGTATACAGTTCTTGAAACATCTAGAATCAAACAAAAAGTATGATGGTTGATTTAATTAAAACATGAATGTTCTCAGACTCTTTAAAAAGTCTGAAAAGAAGCAGGAAAATGTTTAGCCTTTTTAGGCATTGATCATTATGTTAAACAGCAGGGTGCATCCAGTCAAAAATATTAAGAAAACCTGTTTTAAGGAAATGAAGCAATTTTTTGCTTTTGAAGACATTTTTTGCATGTGAAAATTTGTCAATTATTTTATAATAAATAAATTCAAATGCATAGGATTCCCACATTATCTTGTTTTACTAGTTTCCTTTATACCGATTTAAATAAAATAATTGTTTTACAGTAAAGAGAATCTAATGAAAATAATTCACTTCCAATAAAATGCAGGTAACCCATTTTTATTTTATTTAATACAAATTTATGATTTAATTCTTTTTTTTAAATGTTGGTGTGAAATGTGACATGTTTTCTTGATATTGACCCCCAGATAGGTTTTCAGTGAATTACATTTTATCAACAAGTATCAACTGATATCAAAGAATATCAACTGATGAGTAAACTAGAGCAACACAATTACCCACAGCTTAATCCCCTTTTTTTTAACCCAAACAAATCTTTGAAGTGAGCTGATCTGTAGAAACTACTTAGTCTTGAAAGACTAAGTAGTTTCTACAGATCAAACATTTCAACATTTCTACTCTATGGTTCACAGACAGTATTTAAAAGATAAAAACACAGTACATGTGACCTACATACTTCACATCAAACATACATCTGCTTTCTGCTCCCGCAAGAAACAGCCAAACACTGACTTTAATAATTAAATAAACATGAAGTGACCTTGGACTGAATATCTCTAATCAATCTACTGCGTGTGTGTGAGAGAGAGAGAGACAGAGAGAGAAATTGAGCAGAGCTGAACAAAGTCCTGTTTGCTGAGTGAAAAAAGCCATCGTGTAGAACGGGGAATAGTTTAACAACCGCATACTGATGAAAACTGTCTCCAACCTACATTTAGACACCCATCAAAATGCAAATACTGTGTTAAATAGAGTTCTCCGCATCCGCGAGCTAAAGGTGTACCCAATCTATTCACTCATGTGAACAAGCGTGGCTGTCTTTGAGAGGACAGGATATAGGCATACAATACAGAGCACTAAATGAGGGAAATTCATATCCTTATCACGTTTTGCAGTAAACAATGAAATGCAGGGCAGTCACTGACATACAAACATACATACAACATGTATAGAATATACAATATCAAAAAACAAAGTTTAAGCGTCGCGTCCAGTGTAGGCAAACTTAGTTCCACGTTCCTTTCCATCTCACACAGAGCCGCAAAGTATACTCAATTGCGGATTATTTTGGACGGACGAGCTTTATATATGTGCAATGCCACCAACTGACTTCAGTTCAACACTCTTTCAGCATTCTTCTCGCGCATACACTGTTGTACGTGAGATTATGATGACGTGATGACGTAATGCAGACGGCCAAAGTATACTTTGGCCTTTAAGCTGGCACAGCGTTTGTTTAGGTATTCAGCCCGACTCTGTTTTCGGAAGCTTTTTTGAAAAAGTCACTTACCCTGCTTTTAAAGGGATATTTGTGCTATTTGTTTTTATTTATTTATACTATTTTACATTTTTTGTTATTTATTGTTAATTACTTGCCTGTCAGTTTGTGGCAAAATATTTTGCAGTGTTCACATTTTTTATTACTGCATGTAATTCATTAAAATAGTTGATCACAAAATGCACCTGCATTTTTTTTTATGTTTTTGTTGAATACAATACAATTTTTCCAAATATATTTTATCATTGAGGATATATTTTAAAAAGTCTAAAAATTTTGTCTCGTTCTCGTGAGATAAGTGTCTCGTCCCACCCCTATAAATTAAGATATTTTTTATTAATTCTGAGAGCTCTCCGACCACCTAGTACAAGGATACTACCATGATCATTCTTTAGTACAAGGATACTACCATGATCAATTTCCAGAAACATAGAGAGGAAATCGTTAAAGTAATCCATGTGACATCAGTAGTTCAACAGTAATTTTACAAAGCTAAGATAGTACTTTTTGTGCACAAAAAAGATTTATTCAACATTTTTGAGAGTATCCACTGAACATAAGTGAAGTTTTTGCAAAAAATTGTCTCCTCCACCCCTTCTCCGCCATTTAGCTACCCTCGCGCCTTCCTCCGGGGGGGGCGTGCAAGGACCGAGCCGGACACAGAGCTCTAGCCCTAGCTAGGGTTCAAGCCTCTAGGGTTCGTTGTCTGCCGTCCTCCCGGCTCGCTCCCCCAGACAGCACACCAAATCTGCTAAACTTTACCCTTTCTTGATTATGAGGAAGCGCAAACTCTTGAAACAGAGTATGCTGTTCTGTGTCAGTTGCGCCATTTTCATTTTTATTTATGAAACTTACACACATTCAAGTGTTCATAAAAAAGATTGTTTTACGTTTTGTTCACAAGCAGATGACCTGTCATTTCTTTTGATGTTTTGTATGTTCTGGTATTAATAAAACAATTTTTTTTACAGATTCCTAAACAGGGACATACTAGACAACTTATGTAGACTTACTTAAGTATTAGTTTACTGAGACTCTACTTAAAAGTGTATTAAAAATGCTACAAGTATCTACTTAGCAAACTATCAGTATATCTTTAAGTTCACTTTTAACATAGCTGCAGTACAAACTAAAAACAGAGGTAAACTAGTTGTGTACTCAATGTTTACTACTGTTATATTTTTTTGGGTTAACTAACCCTTTAACAATGAAAACACTGCTTTACTGATATATGTAAAAAAATGTCTGTAGAGGAGCATGCAGAAAAATCCATGTAGAAAATCAATATGTATCACTGTAACGTCACATTATCCAGAACCATGCTAATTTAACAAGAGCTGCAAAGACATTTCTGTAGTGCCCTACTGTATGCAAAAGAATCGAAAAGAAATAAATCATTTTCTTTCACATTCCACTAATTAGCGATAATATTCCTTATTTCTGAAGATCTGTTTTTATCCTTTTAGGGCCAATATGATGTTAGAAAGATGTCAAAGAGTAAAGTTGTACTGTAAAGCATCTACAAATGAGAAGGTGGCACAGTCAATGGTCATGGTCAGATACTAAAATACTAAAGCCATTCAGCTGTTGGCTCAAAACCGACTGCTTTAATTTACTTTAACCTTGTCACAGGGCTTCTGTCTTATCGTGACAACACAGACATGTGACCTTCAGCTTTGTGAGTTAGTTAGCAGCATGCAGCACTGCAAGAAAAGATGGTAACATCTGTTATCACAGAGCTCCATTTCCTACAGACAGACTCAGTTCAGGGGCCAGTTGTATAAACTGCTTAGATTAGTCTTAAAAGTTAGACTTTTTTTTTTTTTTACATGAAACCTGAACATTTGAAAAATAGCCTTTTCTTGACTGCAAGGACACGTGTGTTAGGTCATCTGTATGTTTTTAGTTGATAAAATAAACTTTTAGCAGATAAAAACATGTTTAAAATAGTTGGGTCTCTCGAAAAAAGTGATCAGATTTTCTAAAAGCTGAATTTTCAGAAAATGCCATTCGTTTATACAATATGAATTGCACATTTTATTGCACATATTAGCATGCCATTCTGGTTCATAATTAACGTTATGTTAATTTTGAACTCATGGTCTCGAAGGCAAATCAAGTCAAGGCATATGGAAATAATATTTTTTATTGTTTCAACTTTTGGACATTGAAACCCAGACCAAAAATTAGTATGCAGCACATTTATGCAGATTAATGCAGTCCGTTTTCTCGTTGGTGCAATGACTGATATTTTTGGTGCAAGAGAGAGCCATAAAAGAAATCCTCTTTGCTTCCTATAAACTTTTGCTGATCATTTTCCAATGTGGTCGCTAATCTTCTCTTTCATAGACTGCAATGACTATCCAACTTTTGTTCAGCTGCATGCATTAAATTTTTATAGCTCAGTTTTATGTATTTGCTGAAGCCAATTTTTACCTCCATTCAGCACTTGGCAAGTGTTAAAGCAGTATCATTGTAGAGATTCCCAGAGTGCATTTGGATTTGTTAAAAGCTTACCTGAGGTGTGATTCCAGCACTCTGTCCAGGCGTTTGTAGAACGGCCGTGAGGTGAAGTATCCGCTCCAGTAGTGATCATCTCGATCCGCATAGGTGAAAAAGTCTCCACTTACCACAGGCAAAGCCAACTGGCCGACATTCATGCCAACCGGATCCATGCCAGTGCTTTTACGCAAGGCCTTGAAATAATCTGAAATAGTTCCAAATTGGGCCTGCAAAGAGAGACAAAAGAGATACATAAGAAAAAATTTACAATTAAGACTATTAATTAAAGTAAACGCTGAAGGATACTAGACCTGGACATGAAGCTCAGGGTGAGAATTCATGTAGTCAAAGAGTTTCTGGTAGTTTTCAAACTGTTGATCCCATTCAACAGCTTCAGTGTAACGGAAATCATCCCCAAGTGGTGCAAGCAGCACATTGGTCCGATAAAGTTTGGATTTCTTCCTGTACTGGTCTAGTAGTGTCTGAGCTCTACACATCGAGAGAATAAGCTAAGTGGAGGGAAATCTAAAACTAATCCGAAATGAGGGAACACAAATCCACAAACAATGACATAAAAAAGGGATTAAACACTAACTGTAACTTGGAAGGTTGATGAGAGTAAATATCATGGTACTTCCTAATGTCTGTGACTGGTATACATGGCTGTACCTCTCCTGTACGTTGTTATCTGTGATAGCCTGAGGAGGAATTCTCCACGGACAGCTGATTCGTCCGCCCGGCAGCCTTTTAAAGTCAAACTGGCAGCAGATTTTTGGATCAGGACCACAGGTATGGGGAACATCATAGCTGTAGAATGGCATCATGTGACACAAAATGTCTGAACTTGAGTCCTGGTCTGTTGAAATCAAAAACAAATGCTAAGTTACTAGTCTTGTGTGGACACAGTTGTGCAATAGATGAGGCACAGGTTACACAAAAATCACTTTCAAATCAAGTCGGTCAACATTGCAAATGTACAATTTTAATTCTTCACCTAAAGACTAATATATTTCAGTTTTACAGTTAGTTTCTTTATTATGCCACCTTTTATTTGCATAGTGCTTTTAACAATACAGATTGTGTCAAGCACTGAACAGTATCAAATTGGGGAACAGTTACATTATGTAATAAAATGAAACTGTAAAATAAAATATCACAGAATAACTCTTTTTTTCCTTTTTGGGCCTTTCTTAGAAATACATACACAACCCCTACTTTTCATGATACGACCAATTGTTTTAAGATGGATCAATTCCTATTTTACACCGTTACTCACTGAAAACATTTAGTTTGCACATAATTCAGAGTGCCATTTTGACAAACAACTACAAGTCCATTCAGTTTCAAGGCTTCAAATCAAGAAATTATCCACTAATGTCTAGCGCTGCAACTAACAATTATTTTGATAATCGATTAGTTGGTCGATTATTTTTTCGATTAATCGGATAAAAACTAAATGCTTCTTTAATTTGATGCTTTGCTTATAACTCTATATATACAGTATCTCACAAAAGTGAGTACACCCCTCACATTTTTGTTAATATTTTATTATATCTTTTCAAGGGAC
>JAUCMS010000095.1:19872768-19883825 GCA_032357445.1 Enteromius radiatus | reverse complement strand
TCTACTAGAATGCAGTCGAACGCACCTAATGTCACAGACAAAGAGGAACTTCTTCCAAAAAGAGGAGCCATGTCGGTGTGTGGAAATACTTAGGCTTTAAAAAAAATCTGACGTTGATCAAACAACCATAATATGTAAATATTGTCATCTAGTCATGTATGGAAAAAAAATAGCGTCAAATACCGTGACACCAGTATAATTTTGAAAAATACAGTGATATAAATTTTTGGTCATACCGCCCAGCTCTAAGTGTATGTGTGTGTGTGTGTGTGTGTACATATAATATTGTTTAAAAAATACACTTGCATATTCAGTTAAGATTTAAGCAGCTAAAATAATGTAATTTTGTAAAATAAAATAAATAAACGTTTGAAAACAGATTTGCTTGTTAACAAGTTAACTTTGTAGTGGACTATAAAAAAACGGTTCAGTACATGGACATAACATACTGTGAGTCTCAAACACCATTGTTTCCTTCTTCTTATAGAAATCAAGTGTCTGCAAAAGACGACTGAAAAAAGGTCAAATTCCAACACAACACAGACTGTTTGGTAACAGTCTAGAGGCGTAATAGTTACGCTCACACCTGTGTTTCCCACAGGTTTGAAGGCAATGTGTGGTATGCACGGAGGAGAGGGGTGTGTGTGTGAGGGAGAGACACGTGTGTGTGTGTGTGAGTGAGTGAGAGACGCGCGCGTGCGTGTGTGTGAGTGCGTGTGAGGGATAGACACGTGAGTGACAGAGAGAGATGAAGAGAGAGCAGGGAAAGGAAATGCGGTTGAACAAATTCGCTGCGTGTTTTAAATAGCGTACAAAAGAATAACGAAACGCAATGTGTGACGTCGGTGTTGATTTATTTATTTATTTTTTGGTCGGTGATCTATGTGTGGGAAACACTGATCGCTAGAAATGTTACGTTCCAGGCTGGGCAGGGGATGTGAGCACTTTTCACTCCCTTCATATAGAAAAGGACTGTCAACAGGCATGGTGTTGATGTTCATCTACAAGCGGATACCGCAACAATTCAACGCAACACTGAGAAAGAGCCAATCAGAGCAGACCTCCTCATTACTATTCATGAAGCTTCCAAATAAGGCAAAAACAGACCGTTTCATTCTAGGGTCAAATTGTAAGGTTGTAAATGGACCTGTAAAACCGTTTCTGGGCATTTTTTCACCTTACCTAAGCTACATACCTTCTATGTAACTTACTTACAACAATTTAAAGCATTCTCTCAACGCATTCTAGGGCACCTTTAACTAACCACTATTGCTCATGAGGTGATTGCGCAATGTGTTGCTAGCAAGCAACAAGTGAACAGATCTAGCGCGACTGCCCCAAAGTCTGCAAACAGTTTAAACAAAAGCACTTAAACTACACAACTTTTACACAATGAAGATATATAGTTTTTACTTATCATGCTGATGTTTCCCCAATCCGTAACACCAACATGTTTTCTCTTTAAGTGTTTGTGCATGATCACATCGCGCAATGGGTAATTTGTTCCCCATTTGCGTCTATGACGCATGAAAAAGACTCCCATACATCAGATTTGCCTGATGTGGGTTTCCTAACAGTAAACTGACCATTTTCTAATGCAAGCTGAACGTCTTTCAAGGACAGCGCATCTTCACTCTGCCGTGTTGGTAAAGCCCGCTCTGAGGACCGTTATGCAGATGATGCACGCACAGACTGTGTAAATAAAATGCATGCGCAAAAAGCACTGGTTCAGCCGCAGGAATGCAGACCTCGTGAGCAGCCCAAATAATCGATAAAGGCATTCATTGACAACAATTTTCATTATCGATAATTATCGATTTTATCGATTAGTTGTTGCAGCCCTACTAATGTCAAAATCAAATCATATTTCATTTGCAATAAAAAATATTCAATTACCCATTCAGCACAGCATGTGCTCCAGAGTGACCTTCATAAAAGCTGTGCGAATAAATAATGCAAGATTTTCCTTTAAACAAGGGACCAGATGTGAAGCACAGAGTAGTCTGGCTGTCTGTTAAATGGTGATATATGGAATTACATTGAGTAGAAAGCTAATTCAGCCTGGCATAGAGTGCACGCTGTCGCAGCCAAATGAACTGTAATCATATTTGTTCAGCACCAGCTACAGTCAGAAATCTAAGTTCAGAGTCCATTTTTCCAGGGGTTTTTTAACACTACGTCGGGGAAAAACTGCACATCCCAAACAGATGCACGACACGGAACAGGCAGACAACGGAAAACAATAGATAGGATGTGGGAGGACATTTCCTCTGACTTCTCTTTTGTTTGCCGCTCTGAGAAAAGCTGGCTCCAATTCAGCCCTTCAGTTTTATTCATTTACCTTAGCTCTTATTTTTCCTTCAAATCATTAGAGAACAAGTACCCATAAAGCAACATATAGCAGCTCCAAAAAAACACACTTTTAGTGAAATCAGTTCTCCTCAATATCACAGATATGTAAGAACAGAGTAACCAAAGGTGTAGTTCATCACATTAAATAGGCATTTATGGATTTAGACTTTAAACTTCTGCTAATATTTAAACGGTTAAAAGGTTGTAGGGCTTAGTGTATTTCTAAATACACAAAGGCTGATGCTAAATAGGGTATACTTAACATGAAATATTGAATTGCCTTACTAATAAACACTTTTTTATGATTTTGAAGATGCTTCAGAATTAGCAGTAGTTCAGCAATAAGCAAATATACTTGGTGAGTTCAGTTAAAAAAAATAAATGAAATGTTATTAGGTAAGCTTCTGTAATACACCTTTGTTTCTTTCATCTCCTTCATTAGAATAACAAAGCAAACACATTTTCATTATAATAAGACCAAAAATAACAGTTACAAAAACAAACGCTTTAAAGTTTGAACCTTTAAATCCTTTGTAGTTGTAATTGGCTATTTTTAGGTTTGAAAAAGTTCATAATTTATATTATTTATATAGATGAAATGCCATAAAGAGTGGTCTGGACTGAAATGTTTTGCAGCAGTCCAAAGAATATTTGTATTCATTCTTATAAGCAGTTCATGGCTGCTGTTGTTCTCCCCTCTGTTTATTAATTAATCAGTTTCTTTTTGCATTTTAATTTCTATTAATTCATTTATTATTAATGTATGCTGTTAGGAAGACGTTGATAATGCTTCATAACCAGAAAGTGTCAAACTGCATCAATCTGAAGAGTATATATTGTTTTATTATTTAAAATTAATATTAATAATCTTTCTGTGCATTTATTTTGCTTAAAAAAAATTGTTTATGATTTGTACTTGTACATGTGGCACAAATGCGTTTAAATTTGTCACTCTCCATTCCTTTCAAAAAATAGATTTCTTTCTTTGTCATGATACAACATTTGACATGAACGCTACTGACATGTAGCATGATGTTACCAAACAATAATTATCCGGCCATTAATGATGAAATACAGAGGAAAGAGTCTAGAGTGTGTAATGCACGGTCACTGCACCATTATTATCATTAATTTAACCAAATGTCCTGTGTGGTTTCTGACCTCCTGATGATTCTGAGGAACTCAAGCAATCTAAACATTAGGATTAATCCAGAGTAGAAAGCTTTCATCCATGAAAAAAACATGTAAAGCGCTTTTTGGTTGATCATTACAGTTCCTGTCAAAATCTCTGTTTGTGTGATTATCTTTCATGGTGAGGGTCTGAATGATCCCCAGTGATGGAGATGTATCTGGAACGGGAGACAAGCTTTTCCTGGGCACAGGCTTTTGTTAGGTCTGTTACCAACTGCTCCAGGGCCAGCAGCTGCAGATGCCTCATGGAAAGCTGGATTTATCTCACTTTGACCTCTATTTCTAAATCATGAAGCTAAATGTAGCGAGCACTCCCACCTGCCTGGATTTTAATCAACATAATCGCTAAATAAAAGATGGATTCAATCAATGGGAAGTGTGAATGGCACCACCGAGCAGCTCATGTAGTTAGAACAGGCTCCTACAGGGATTTCCAATCAAAAGTGTGAGGCCACTCTGACACACAGTTGGTTTTGAGACTTAAAGGGACAGTTCACCCAAAAATGAACTGCAAAATGATTCTGCAAAACATCTTCGTTTGTGTACTATGGAAGAAAATATCTGTTTGGGGTTTGAGTGACGGTGGGTTTTTTTTATATGCTTTCCCCTTGGCACTGATTTTGTCTCTTGGGTCAAACTGAAATGTCAGGTATTTTGTAGTAAGTGACCTATATGCAAATGCATTGCATAGTTTAAAGTCACTTATACTAAAGCAATGCATAAAAGAATAGTCATTTCCCCTAAAAACATTTTTCCTACATAAAGATTAGTTGCTCACCCCAGTTCTGTCTCCAGAAGAACTCCAGGGTCTTCTGAGAGGAAAAATGTTTCTTCACAGAATAGTGTATTCTCTGGATCAGCATGTTAGATAGGCCAGCTTGTCGCAGGAGGTAAGTCTGGGTAGGACTGTGACCGAATGGATCCACGGCCCAGCCAGTCTTGGGTTTCACTCCTAACAAAAAGGAGAAGTAGTACAGTATTATGTACTAAACACAATAAAACGGTGCTTTCCACCATTACATCAAGTTAGAATGTAACATATTGTCTTGTGGCATCCTTTAAAAATGTTCACAGACGTAGTAGTACATAAAAAAATACACATTTTCAGCAATGTTGTTAATTATTATTTCAACGCAAAAGCTACGCAAATCCTTTTTGTGCACAAAGAAAACACAAATAATGACACGGAGGAGATGAATTGTTGAATGAAGTTATTTTTGTTCCCTTGTGCACAAAAAGGTTTCTCGTAGCTTGGTAAAATACAGTTGAACCCCAAATGTGACATGAATAATTCACTCATTCGCATTTGATCGTGTAAGGATCCTTGCTGCCTATGGGAGGGTCAGAAATATGTCAATTTGTGTTCAGAAGAAAGTGACGAACGAAGGTCTTTGGAATGACAAGAGGGTAAGTATTTAATGACAGAATTTTCATTTTTGGGTGAACTATACCTTTAACTTCACTGAATCACCTGAATGACTTCAGAACAACTAGTTATATATATTAAAATACACTACCATTTAAAGGTATGGTTCTTTTTGTTTAAGAAATTAATACTTAAGCAAATGCATAGAAGCATTAATATGATCAGATAGTGACAGAGAAGTTATTTAAAATGCTATCAAAGTTTTGTATAAAAAAAAAACTATTTAAAATAAATTGTTATTTCTATCACTTCTTCTGTTGAAATCTATCACTTTTAAGTAGTATTTCTTTTAAATTGTAATAATAGTTCTGTTTTCACTGCTATTTAAATCCAATAAATGCAGCCTTGGTAAGCATGAAAGACTTCTCTCAAAAACATTTTTAAAAAATCATAATTATTTTAAACTTTTGACATGTAGTGTATTTAAAACTGTAATAATATTTCACAGTATTATCATGTGTATTTAAATTTATTCTTAGCTAGTATACGTGACATTATTTAAACATCATAAAAACTCTACTGACCCCAATCTTGCATTTCATCTCATTTAATTTCATCTATTTATGATGTCCTGTAAGGGCAATTTGGCTTACAGATTGTCTTTAGGGGACATACAATCTTCAAAACGGCACTGTATATAAAGAACTATTTATCTATAGCACCCATCCCTAGTCACATTTTTAGAAACAGCAGGTCCCATTTTAGTGCGAATAAAGGTAAAATGGGACTGTATTCAGCAGAGCAATTACAACAGCCCCGAATGCAAAGAGAGGCGATTCTCAGAAGGAACTCGTGGAACAGAGTGAACCACAGGGGATACAGGTAATCTTGACGGTCACATGTTCTCTGAAGACAGCCGTGTCTATATTCATGAGCACACGAGCATCAGCAAACCTAAATGCAGCTGCACATAGTATTCCTCATGTAATACTGGGTGCATAGCATCATCAGCAAAACAAGTGTTGTTTGAAAGCCAAAGACTCACTGTAGTATCAGTCTCTCCAATCAATCTATATTTGTGAAGCGGCCCATAGACAGCTGAGATATCAGGAGAGCAGATGGTAGAGTGGATGTGTAGTAATGAGAGCCAGGGCTTTGCTCCATGTTTTAATACACTAATAATGAACCCTGAAAAAAAAAAAGAAATCTCCCAGAGGTCTTTGAGCCAATATAGGAAGCATAAATATGTAGAAGAGCTAAGATTCCTTATAGTATTGCAGTTAAGAGGTTTAACATTCTGGGTTTCACAACCCACATCTAGAGCTGAGGCTGATTCAGAATTTAAATGGGTCTCAAACAAGATATTATTACCCAGTTTAACCTAGGACCGCCCGCAGTCGAAAGTACGATTTAGCAAGTTCTAATCTAATTTGACTGGTTTTATATAACTTCTGTATCAGTCCACCTGGAAACAAAGTTGCATTCATCTTTTTGCTGTTTCTGTGACTGTTAAATTTGAAGTGGAGATAAAGGGGAAATAATCAGGTGATATGCAATAGATTTACATACCCAAATTTCTCTCTAACCACTGGTGACCTTCAATTAACTGATCTATCAATGCAGAGTAGTGAGTGTTGGCTTCGTCAGGCATCACCCAGCCTCCTGTAGCCACTTCCAGCTGACCGTTCTCTATCAGCCTGCATTAGAAAAAGAGAGACAGTGAATGAAAGACAAAAAAGAAAAATCTTCCTTAACCTACCTAAAGTCAACATTAAAATGCATTCACAACACATTGGACTGTAACATGTTTTAAATAGAAAAATCACGGGTTTAAATTAAAATACTAGCAAAAAAGTATCAGCAATGTTAACAGTTCGAGTGATAACAAATGATCCAATCGTAGGTCGCTGCCTCTAGTCAAACACGTTGGTCAAGCATGTTTACGTAACAAAAACAAATGAAAAGCAGCGTAGGGAATGCAAAAACCTGTCAAAACCTACTACTGTATGTTTTATATTACTTGTTTGAATGATGAAGACAGGCTGGTATATTTATTTATTAACTGTTAATATGGCTTTTCACTTTCAGTCAAATTTGAATTTAAATGGCCTTGACTTTTTGAGTTAACCCCAAAACTGCTTTAGAGAAAGCACAGAGGAAGATTTTAGAGGAAGCACTCCATGTTGCACTTATCGCTACTGCATCTTCCTGGTGATGGGCATAATCTTTGCCTGGGTGTTCATCTTCTGCAGGAAACACTTACAGACCCCTGCCCTCATTGTAATTTGCTGCCAATGTCAAAGTTTAGCAGGACTGGACCACGACAGGAATGCTAGTGTTTCGGAAGCAGAGCTCAAAAGCACCGTACCTCTGTGCTCCTTGGACTAAGAAAAAAGCTGAGTGATAGAGGTAGTCATTTAACTGGACACCTGTTGTCAAAGAAAGTTGCTTGCCTTTTTTCAGACATTTTGGAGATGAAGTATTTCTGGCAAAACCTCCAAACTGAAAACTTGTCAAACTCATTTGGGTCTAGTGAAGCAGCTTTCTTTTTCCTCATTTCCCCTCACTCAGCATGTAAGATGCACTTGGAGGTTTAGCTAAAGCTAAAGTCAGACTTGTTTAAGTTTATTCTTTTTTTGCTCATGGTGCATGTCTGTAGCATCTGTGTTTGGATAGTGATGAAAATGCCACGGTTGCTTCCAAATTTTAAATGGAAAAAGCCTTTGTTTGTATGAAGAGATTTTTTACATTTGTATCATTTGATTTGATTTGGGATTTGTTTCGTTGGGATTAAATGTCAGTTATTTGACACATTTCAAGTTCACAAAGAAACGTCCAAGCTTTAATGAAAGGATACTTTTTCATTTAAAATTTGTCTTAAATCTCGTTTTGTTACAAAAACGTATTGTGAAGTCCGTATTCTGAAGTGAATTGTTTTACTGATCTGTTCCCAGGTTCCCAAGCTGTTACCTGCTTTTAATTCAAGTGAAGCCACTTCTTGCTAATTTCTCCCATTATATTAGTTAAATCAAGAATTTAACAGGATTATTAAATCATAAATCTTTGTTTAATGTACTTAACCAAGAAACAACTTAAACAAAACATCACAAAAAAAAAAACAGTTGTTAAAATAAAATTGTAAACAACCAAAATGAAGGGTTGTTCTTCCTTTTTTTTAAACCACAATTATATTTTTAAACAGAGAAATCACTTTTTTTATGAGCAAACATACCAGTTAAAGTCATTACTGGTGGAGGTCAAGGAACTATACTAAGGATAACGCAATTAGCCATATTAACTGACGTTTCACCACAGTAACATCATCAATAGCTTTTTACTACAAAGCACTTTCACCACACATGCACAGTTTTATACACAGCGACTAAAATTTTTTTTTTAATCTTCAGATTTATTGAGTTTTGCCACTGCAAACTAATTATTTTCTTGAAGAGACAGCAGACACCTTGGGTAATGGCATTCCTTATTAGAAGTAGAGTTCTCCAGGCCTGATTGCCAGTCAGCAGCTTTTCTCTGCAACGCTGAATATTTCAGCTGCGAATCGTATAGCGTGGCCCTCTGGAGGCCAGTAATAAGAGCGGCGGTAGCAAAACTGAGAGCACTAGCTCAGCACGTAACTGACAGAAACTTTCAAAATTACTTTGAAAAATGGTCTGTTATTCTGGAATCAATCAGCGGCTACGAAGATGTGCCACTGGGCAGCAGTGATTACGCTCTTCATTAAAGCCAATGTGAAATCAAAAACCACCCTATTCACTTGTCTTGGTCTTGGGTTTATTGTGCGTGATTTATCAATGCATGTTATTCGAAATGTTTTCAAAAATGCTATAACTTTACTCAGACAAACCAAGTGAAAAGTTGACTTTGACCCTACCGTGACGTTTTCCCTATCATCTAAGTTCATTTTCACTACAGCAGCCCATTAAATATAAGTTTACCCCTTTTAGACAGAGAAATGTGAGACTAAATGCTTCCTACATTGAATTAAATGTTGAGAGCGCATGGCTTTGAGGTTCAGGTGAAGTTAGATCAATCTTAAAATATGTTGACAAATTCTTTGATTACCGCATGAAATATTTGAAAAGCCTCATTCCCAATGCTGAAAATGAAATATATAAATGCCAGCATAGATTGGAATTTATGGACTTATCTGCAGTTTCCATTTTCCGTAACGCACCAAGCAGACTCCAGAGCTCAGACATCTTGATTTATTCTGAAGATACACCTCCATGTATGTGGCAGTAAAAGAAATTGAATCATTATGCTAGACCTTGATTCGGCTGATATAAAATGAAATAAAACCTGCTTATGCCTGCCAAAAAATCTTGATTTGGAGTCAGCCAAGGCCATCTTAGAAGTAAACGGGAGGCGTGGGGTGGGGTTGGGGTTGTGGAGGGGGGTTGCAAGTGTTCAAAAAGAATAGAGCTTGTTTGCTTCAAACTCTTTCTGTGCATCAAATCAATAGCGAATAAATATTGGCGTTGGATTTTTAATTTGGCTTCAGCCTTCACCTCCGCCGTTTTGAAAGATGCTCTAATTGGAATTCAAACCCACAGCAGAAATGTTTATTACATTTCCACATGGCATTTGTGTCTTTTCCCAAGGCAAGCACAACAGTGAACAAAACCAATTCTGTATATTTGACATGCATTTATATCCCATCCACTCTTGTGGCAGGATTGACCTCTTGACCATATGTAAATGATATCTTTGAACGAGTAACATTGATTAACTATAGTTTAAACAGAATGCATTAACACGTTTTAGGAAATGTTCAAAGAGAAGTGACTGTTTATGAAAATAAGTACATACTAGAAACTATATTTTGTGATTTTATAATTAATAACATGGTATGTTTGTATCATATATTAATATCTCAACTTAATTTTGTTGTTGTTGTTTTATTTTTGTGCATAAACCATCACCTGAGAGCTTGGCAATAAAGTACAAACTTGGAGTTTAATTAAAATGGGACCAAAAGCACAATGGAGTCCTCCTTCACTCCTCAACATCTCCCAATCTTGCTTACACCAGACCTGTGTGTGAACACTGCACTTAATGAACCCATAAATTACACCGACGCATGAGGATATATGGATATCAACAGCAGAGAAAAGCCTCACCTCCTGACAGCATCGCGTTTCTGCTCATCGATGTTGTCCCACCATTTGGAAAAATATGAGATCTCAGACCAAATAAATCTTCGCCGACTGTCTTCATGTAACTTCACCACCATGTTGTTAAGAATGTGTTGCGTCTGGTCTTTATAGTAGTCATCGAATGTCTTCAGCCAGCCTGAGAAGAACACAAAAATTTGACTTGATACTCAAAATGGATTAAAAAATGAAAATTCTGTCATTTACTCTCATGTTATTCCAAACCATTCTTTCTTCTTTGGAACACCGCAGGAGATGTTTAACAGAATGTTTAAGCTGATAAATGGGGATTAGGAATAGCGGTAGTCACCATTACCTTTCAATATATAGAAAAGAGCAGCTTCAATATACGTAAGCTTTTCTGAAGTGTTTTTATACTATTGACAACTGTTAAGTGGCATATTGCAAGTGACACTGTCAATATACACTGCTCCAAAAAATAACGGGAACACTAAAATAACACTTCCTAGATCTGAATGAATTAAATATTCTTATTAAATGCTTTGTTCTTTACATAGTTTAATGTGCTGACAACTAAAATTATCAATGGAAATTAAATTTATTAACCCATGGAGGTCTGGATTTGGAGTCACAACTCAAAATTGAAGTGGCAAAACACACTACAGGCTGATCCAACTTTGATGAAATGTCCTTAAAACAAGTCAGAAAGAGGCTCAGTAGTGTGTGTGGCCTCTACGTGTCTTTATGACCTCCCTACAATCCCTGGGCATGCTTCTGATGAGGTGGCGGATGGTCTCCTGAGGGATCTCCTCCCAAACCTGGACTAAAGCATCCGGCCAACTCCTGGACAGTCTGTGGTACAACGTGGTGTTAGTGGATGGAGCGAGACATGATGTCCCAGATGTGCTCAATTGGATTCAGGTCTGGGGAATGGGCGGCCAGTCCATAGCATCAATGCCTTCATCTTGCAGGAACTGCTGACACACTCCAGCCACATGAGGTCTAGCATTGTC
>JAUCMS010000095.1:19845096-19862241 GCA_032357445.1 Enteromius radiatus | reverse complement strand
TTTCAGGGTCCATGTGCACAGTACAGTTCTAATCCGATTCACGATCAGATTAAAGATAATTTGCGCATGAAAACGTGTGATCCCCGACAATCAACTGATCCACCTAAACGTGAAACTTCTTCTTTTATGTACCTGTACTCCTTCCGCTGCCTTGGAATACGTCCGTGCTGCAAACTCACAATCCTCTGAGTAGATGGGGAGCAGCGCAGGAGCAAGAGGCAGCAATTCCAAGTCGCCCTGACTCATGTTCGCTTCAGGAAACATTTTCCCATCTTTCACAGTTTCCCTCAGGTTAATTACA
The DNA here is from genome assembly GCA_032357445.1 of Enteromius radiatus. Lineage (NCBI taxonomy): Eukaryota > Metazoa > Chordata > Actinopteri > Cypriniformes > Cyprinidae > Enteromius > Enteromius radiatus. The sequence continues at coordinate 19,861,940 of JAUCMS010000095.1, read as the reverse complement.
GAGTCCCTGATGTTGGCAATGATCTCATTGTTCTCTGCAAGTAGTCTTTCTAAGTGGTCTATTTTGTCCTGGAGAATACCAAGCTGACCCTGTAGAATACAGAAAAACAGAGTAACACTTAACACTGGATAAATCACATACTCCTTCAGCACAATATTCAGACAATGATGTAACTAAATACATTACTGCATAACTAAGCGCAACTGAATATATAGTACAGATTTAGAAAATATATTTTAACATCTAAAATAATTTAATGCAGCATCTGGCCGACAACTTTTCCATATCAGTCATATGAGTTTCATGTCTATGAAAATGGTAAACACTAAAATGTACAGCATTCAATTCCAATTCTCCCACTGTGGCTCTCAAAAATCATTCAAATGAGGTGTTTGAATATTTGTCACGCCAGATTATGGCACATCAATGTCAAAGAACATCAGTGCTAAACCTTGTAAAACTCTGAGGAGATTCATATTTGCTGCTGCCAGTGTTATTAAACTAAGGTTTAGTCAACTGGATTTCAAATAAATGTAAGAATTTAAGAACCGACTCCTTTTCGATCCATGAGTTCATCTGAACTCAGGAAGCTGTATTAGAAAACAAATCACATAACCTACAGCAGATTTGAGTAATAACATTTATTTAAATCTGTTTTTAATCGCACATTTTAGCAGAGGAAAAAGTCTTAAAACCGAGTGACCTGCCGGTTGGGATGTGTCAAATCTGCACATTTTCGGCCCCGCTTCTACTTACTCTCCACGGTCACGGCAAAACAAATTATATTTGATTAACTTACAGTCTGAACAGAATGATATGGAATAATAAGAGACTACGACTGTTTTTCTGTTGAGCTGACCTCTCAAGCTGCATTCAAAAGCAAATATACAGCGCGAACAATATAGTCCGATTCACAAGCAAATGACTCTTATGAGTCGATTCAATGAATATACAATTGTATGATTTCGGTTTAAATAATTCTGACATGAACACTCAACAAACCATTTTTCTTACATTCATATCTGACTGGAATTTGCAATTGTTCAGTGCATAAGATATCGTTGCACACTTTGTAATGGTAACCTTAATTTCAACCATAAAATACAACTTATTATGCACGTTTTTTTATATAGGTAGGACTGTCTGTTTGAATGCAAAGAGAATTCAGTGGGGATCACACCGTGCTGTCTACATAACCAGTTCACTGAGATTTTGAAACACAACCTATGAATTAACGCTGAAGACAGCGGGTTAATGACCTTTGAGATCAGTTCATTGTGCGAAGCTAAACACTATCTTTCTTTTAATTCGCTTTCTTAATTGCTCAGAACAGCATTACAACAAGTTACTTAATAATAAAATCCAGCGATAAAGTATTTGAGAAACAGGAAATGATTTACGTTAACTGTTACTGTTCACAGCCATCTTTGTGTCTGTGTATTATTTTAACAGAGTATAATGTCACTTGGAAGGAAGCAAGCTATAAAGTCAAACTACTGTCTTTTCTCAAGCACATCAGCATCGAGTTAATATTAGCGTGTAAGTTCAAGGACCAGCAGTCTGAACACAGAAAACACATATCTGCTGACAACACTGTTTATATACGCAATTTATAGATAAGACATGAGTACTTACGTTTTGAATTCTCTCTCCATTTGGGTTTTTGCTATGATCTATGTGATCCAACATCAGGTACAATGAAAATACCACAACACAGAATATGGCACTGCCAAAAACTGTGAACTGTCTGCTGAGCTTCATTTCTCAGATGAGTCCTGTACGTTACATTCACATAAAAGGTAAACTTTTAAAAGCGTGTGGCTCGCGAGCTGTGGTCCCGTAGGTGACAGAAAGAAGAAGTGAAAAAGAAATGTCTTTTCGCCATGAAGAGTTGTGCGGAAGGGGACACCTTCTCTAGCTGACGGCGGGGAAATGTCGCGCTGCTTATCCGCGGACTGAAATCCTCTGCGATCTGTCTTCAAAGTTTTAACGATGCGGAAGAGTTTGTGTGATTCAGCAAATTGTGATGGTCAAACAGGCAAAGGAAAAGCGCCAACCCTGCCCCCTTCCTGCGCTTACTGGGCTACAGACAGAGGAAAAGTGAGCGTGGAGTTGCGCCGCCTAACGAGTGAACACCTCTCTCTCTCTCTCTCTCTCTCTCTCTCTCTCTCTCTCTCTCTTCTCTCTTCTCTCTCAATCACACACACACACACAATCAGGCGAGCCCACACATTTTACTCAATTTACTGTTGAGGCTCTCTTTATTTGTGGGGTCGCAGAGATCTAAAATAACTTCCCCCAAAGCATTTGACAGACACTGATGATTAATAGCCTGCACTGTAACATATCTATAGAAATGCATCGATATGAAAGTTATGGTAGCTAAATGTTTATTCAGTGTTATTGTTTTAGGCTTATATTTTAGATATGTATGTACACATCTTTAATATATATATATATATATATATATATATATATATTTATTTATTTATTTATTTATTTTTTTATTAGTGTTTTTCTTATGCAGTGAACCAGAAATTTGCATTTCAGTCTTAGCCTACTTACATCAAACTTTATATTCCTTTTTATTAATTTCTAAACTTTATAAATAATTAATTATTTCATAAAACATCCACCTGATTTGTATGAAATCTTATATAAAATAATTATGTTATGCCGCATGGCAGTGTTTTATTCTTTTTGGAGTGGTATTTTATGATTTATGAAAAGATAAAGCAAGATATCCAAAACTCAGTGTCAACTAAATACTTAGTTTATCCAGTATGTAGATTTCTGTTTTTGAAGTTTGTGTAATATATTTATGGCATATTTAAACTGATATGCCTCATTTGTATATTTCCTCAGAACATTTCAGAAAATGTATAGGCTAACACACAAAAAAATGTTTTAATGTACTGTGCTGTGATCTTTTTTTAATGATGTTTAGCTTACTTGTAGTGTATTGCCTTAATTAATAAACTGATTAATCAAGTGAAATTATTTTTGTGCACCGCTTCCTCCAGTTACTATTAGGTTTATAATGTGTGTGTTTGAAAATGCTGACTGAATGCAAAAATAATGTCCTGCACTGTACACATTCACCTAATAGTTCATGAAGCACCTAGCAAATGCACCATTGTAAAGCAATTATTTTTCAAGTTCACACAGTCAATCCAACCTTAACTTGCATTATTCCAATGCGTCACCCTGTCTTATCCTATCCTGCCCTGTCCCGTCTTGTAGCATTCCACCCCATCTCATCCATCCTATCCCCGTCTGTTTTCTGTTTGCAGGTGGGCTTTAAATTGCACACGTGGTGTTGCACTTGGCTTATAGCTGCATAGCTGCACCCGATTATAATGTTGCCAATGATATTCGCATCTGATTGGCGGACATGTGTCACGTGACCTTTAAGTTTCGTGGTGACGTTCGCAAGAGTTAGTTGTGACACAGGAGGCATCCAGGAACAGAGGTACTGTACGTTTTCAGACGACACATTTCCTAAACCAAAACATCGTGTGAGTTTTCTGAGTGAAATTGGAGCAATTAAGGCGTCGGAAGACGTTATAATCCACGCCCTAGAAGCAGCAACGCCTGTCGACAAACATTAGTTAGCTTGTTAGCTGCGCTCAACTTGTATCAGGGCCCGTATTCGACTGAATTGATCCTACTGATCATGTGAATCACGGGATTTGTGATTTTCATTGGATAAAAATCTATTTTGAGGGCTGTATATTGCATTTATTACAACGATTTATCTCCATGCAACGTGACAAGCGATAGCATATGTTAAGCATCTTTAGTGCGTATTGTTTACGGATGTGATGTGTTTGCTGCAAACTGCATTGACAACAATAACATGACAGTGATGGGTTATAATCAGGCTATAATGAAGAACTGTCGATTTGATTCTGATAAACATCAGTGTGAGCTGTCATAGGTTAAAAAGCTTTAATTCTTCCTAATCCTGGTCCTGGAGTAGCACTGCATTGCACACTTGCGATATTTCCTATGTTTAACATCGAGGACTAATTAGTAACGTTAGAGGCTCCAACACCTGAACAGGGCATGTTTTATAAGGGATTGAACTAATACTTAAAAGATTCCTGCATTTACTGCATTAAAGATGAAGAATCTTGGTTAGAACTGGTTAGACTTGAATCATCTGTTATAGGCCTTGTGACATAAAACACTGTTATTAGGTTTCGCAAGGCATGGTTTTATTTACATTGTTTTATTGAATACTTTAGCCAATACTTTTATCCAAATTGAAAAATGAGAAACATCAAATGAACAATGTGTCCTTTTTTTTGGTGTTACCTGCACCCAGATATCTTGTTTATGTGTCATGAGAAGTCCAGCGGATGACGCAAAATGTTTTGTTTTGCATCATCTAGTGGTTTTTTGACAACTTCAGAGTTTTTGTATTCCTGACCCTGGACAGTCAAAGTCAAAATGTAATTATGGCGTGAAGTTTTTTTTGTCAAAAGAAAGTGTGACACCTATTTTTCTCTGTTTTCTCTATCATGGAGCACTGATTCCAGGGGGAAAAAAAATCTTGCTAGTGTTCAGACAATCAAGATTTATGAAAAGCCCAGCTTGCAAGCAGTGAATTACCCATTCAAGGCCCGTTCACAACAAGGGCAGTGGCTGTAGTTCTAACTATAAAGTTTTAACAATTGTTCCAATTTTTTTTTGAATAGGGAACAGGAACAATGTGGCTGAAAGAACAACAAAAAAATTCAGCTGATATAGCTAACTGACATAACACGCATATAAGAAATAGAATGATGACTTGTGTTGATATGGATAGCTATATAGTTATGGTTGTATTTATGTTTATTGTTCTTCTTGTGAATTTATACTTTTGTTTCTCATAGGAATGGGACAAGAAGCAGGCAAGTCTGCATGGCCCAAACCAACAGGAGGATACCAGACCATCTCAGGCAGGAGGTACGGCCGGAGACACGCATATATCAGTTTCCGGCCAGTTACAGATAAACAAAGAGTTGCGTCCACTGTGGACTGTCAAAACATGGAGAGGACGAGCAGTCAAAAGGACCTGGCATTGGGTACGTACCAGCTAGTGATAGAAACACTTAGTGGATAATGACAATAAAGAGTTAGTCAACATTTAAGACCACTTGTGTAATTTTCTCACGACAAATGAGGAACAAAAACGGATTAGCAAAATTAGTGACTATTGGTTGAAAAACTTATCCCATGTCAAAGTCAAGCCAAACAAAGTGTTTTTTTTTTTTTTTTTTAATATGGCGTATTTACATTTTTCACTAAATGTTATGTTAAAATATATTATTTTTTTTTAAATGTATAAACTTCAGCAAACCGGTTCTGAGTAACTGGAAATCTGTGAGCAATAAAAGTGGAGCAATGGATTTTGAGATTGAGGTTCTCATGGTGAATAAACAGCTTTGTGGTATTGGGAATGTAACAGGGATTTTGAAAAGCTGAAATATGTGTGTGTGGGTCGTTCTTTTGAGTGAAGCATTCATCACCTTTTTAAAAGGTGTAGACAGAAACCCTGTAGGAGACCATTTGACTTTATTATGCAAATGTATATGAGAATGGTGAGGGTGGGTAGAAGGTAGTTTGAAATGGGTTTCGGTTTCTTGTGTCTTATAGGGTGACTGTCAGGAAAAACACCGAGGTCATATTTCAACCCTAAAACCAAATGGAAACAACAAAAAAATGTTGTTTTTTATGAAAATTAATCACATGTAAAGTATGTTCTCATTGTTTTACTCTAAACCGTTTTTAATGTCCCTGAATTGATTTAAACATTTAACTTTCACTTTAATGAGAGAAATAATTTTATAATTAAAATTATTATTTTTTAATACAAATAAATTGTTTACATTGTGAAGGATAATAAGTACATGGCTCAGCAGTATTTATTGCACTACTTTAGTTTAAAATGTTAATTTTCAGGACAAGGCGATTTTTATTATTTTATAACAATAATGAATAAGGTTTTGTTTTATTACAGAAATGATGATTTTGGGGTAAACACAATTGTCACAAAAGAGACATAATACAAAGAATCAAAATGTTTCTGAAATGGTTTAATGATTTCTTATTATATTCTTGTAAATGTGGGAGAAATGTAATAGTGCATATGCACACACTTCCTATACAAGACAATGAAAATATATCTGTGAAGGAGAATGAATAATAAGTGCGACATTTTTCTTCTAGCATCAAAGGGCAACATTTCTTCAGTGCTTCAGAATATCCTGCCGACAGCATGCACAAATTCAGTGCGCCCTGAGTTAAACGCAGCATCAAATCAGGAGGGCCACAGCAGGAGGCAGTCTTCTTTGTGTAGAGTCACAAAAGCGCCCTCGAACCGTTTCAAGAGACCAAAGAATGAGCAGGTTTTGCCATATGACAGAAAATATTATTCTGGCATAGAAAAAAGGGAACAGGCTAGAGTGTGGCCCATCAACGAAGACCCTAAGCCCAACCCGGAAGCTCTGAGTTACATCAACATAGATGCCTATGAGCCTGACAGCAGCGAGGCTGAGGAGGAGGACTTAAATTTAAATCCATTTCAGGCTGCTCAGAAGAGACTTGATGGTATTTGTGAATTGAGTGGAAATTCACTTGGTGATTCACATCCTAATGTGTTTTCAAAGATAAGTAAACATTCAGTGCAAATGGCACCTTCTAAAAGCACTGCAGACCTTTGCTGTGAGCAACCAGATTTCGACAGAACTGTAAAAGCAAATAGGAAAGTTAGTCCGTTGTCGGTTGGTGAAGACCAAGCTCCAAAATGTCATGGGGTTACAGCCAGCTCTGCACCCGCTTCCTATAAAAGCACAGGAAAAACCAACCCTGAAGAAACATTTCAGTCCGAAATGGTCGTGAGGCCAAAGATCCGCAAACAGACGAGCGAGACTCACCTTGAAAGGAGGAAACGTTCAGAAAAAGAGGAAGTAAGCCATTTGTCCGGCACAGCAGTCAGAAACAAATGTGGCTCTGCACCTCCAGGTTTCCTCGCACAAACAAGCTCTGAGAATGAGTTGCTTTTTGACTTTCCACCGATGGCCTTGAGTGACCTCAACTCTGAGGACAGGAAAAATGAAGGTGATAACACCAAAGTAGATGAGGAGGAGGATGATGAGATCTGGGAAGATCTGGAGAATTTTGGAGAGAAATGTGACCCATCTACAAAGGGTGATGAAAGGTACAGTATTGCATGGATATCCATTTAATTTATTGCAATAAAATGTGATTAATACATTGTAGAGCTTAGTGCACAATTATGTATATATCCTGTATATGCATTAATATATGGAGGTTTCTCTGCATCAGTGACGATGGTCTGTAGAACACAGTCGGTGAGATGAGACTAAATTGATGTGACATTACCATTATTTTGTTTACCTTTGTGTCATTTATGTAGAAAATATTTAGATGTTGTAAACTATCACACACTGTTGTTAAAAAATGTTCGTATGTTTAATTCTTTTGAAAAAGACATTTTCTGGTCTCCAAGGCTGCATTTCTGTAATCAAAAATTATAGCAAAAACAGTAATGTTCTGAAACATTATTACAATTTGAAATAATTATGTTGTATTTGAACACACTTTAAATGTAATTTGTTCATAAGATACAAAGCTAGTTTTTCAGCAGCCATTACACCAATTATTGTCACTTTTGATTAATGTATTGTGTCCCCAAACTTAATAGTCTTGATTTCAGTTCAGCTTAGTTTTAGAGGGTTTTTTTTCCCCTCTTCAATTCTAATAAACAAAAGCATAATATTTAGATCCCAAGTTACCCATTTTGTGATATTTTAGATATATTTCTATAGCATTGTGGAAAGTAAATACTATTTATTCAGTTTTCTTATCAGTAGTATTGTTGAATTTATTCATCAAGCTCAAAAATTCAGCACTGATATTAAAGATATATATATTTACATGTACATTTTTATACTATTTTATAGATTTGCTTATTTATAGGCAGTTATGCAATTGCCCAAAGCAGGCTTTTAAATTTGTTCCAAATTTAATTAAACAATGTTACAGGAATTGCAAAGTCGAGGTGGACGAGCCTCATTTAAAAAATCCTCCTAATTAAAGTCAAGGATGAACAATGTGAATGCTTGATAAGGTATACACTCAGGAAACAGCAGGAAATGAGTGAGGTGCCAAAGGTGCGCTCAGTGGGTGCTCATTCTGCATGCTAAGGCTCTTCAGCTAAGAGGATTAGATTGACTTTTACGAGGTGGGCTCACGTGTGTTCGTGCGTGTATCCTGCTCTGTGTTCTCAGCAGCAGCTCAGAATTCAGCGAGGGCGAGTGGTCTGCCTCGTGGACGTCTGACTCTGGGCTGGAGAAAGAGAGGTGCACAAGTGAGGAAAGTTGGGAGACTTTGCCTGGCATGGATGAGCCGCCTGGCAGCAGCAGCAGCAGTCTGGAGGAAGTGCCTTCTCTCAACCTCGCTTTAGAGTAAGCACACATCCTCTAATCAACTCGAAACTATTAAGTAATACTGAGTAGTGATATCATTACTTAGCTGCCACCCCATTGACCAATTATTTGCTTTACTCCCTAAAAACTACATTGATAAATGAAGAGTTCCCATTTCCATTTCCACATTCAAAGTAATATCAATCAAACTGTATTTGGGTTCTTTTGATTTAAGTAATAATAACTTAATTAAATACAGGTAATTGACAAAATTAAAGTTCATTAAAAGTTTTTTTTTATATATATATATATAGTTTTATAGTGCTTGTACAATGCATTGTGAATCGAGGATTCACAATGATTCAAAGCGAGCTTGGTTTTGAACATCAGAGGACGCTGCATGCTTTAGAAACAGCCGTACTCTGCTTGGTGCCAAATTCTTAAACACACTTGAAACTAAAATAATCATTCATACAAATCAAATTACATGGCTCTTCTTTATTAGCATAAAAAATAGATTAGAGCGCCACCTGCTGTTACAATTAGGCTCAGAATCGATTCTAGAGGAATCATAATGCATTCTGAGAATATTGTATCGTCCAAGCCCTATTGTTTTCTAACATGAGTCCTTGAGTTCTTTTTTGAAGTTTGTCAAAATTATCCATCCTCAATCACTTTTAGTCAGACTTGATGAAACTCCTCTCAGCTAGCTCGTCTTTTCAAAGTGAAAGTAGCCTTGTCACCTGACCTGAATACAGCGCACTGATTCGCTAAAATGGATTTATCGGATTTTCTGTTCAACAACAAGGGCACTTGTCAGCTTCTACAGTAAAACATGAACTCATGCCTTGAAAGTGAACAATAATGTTTGTTTGTTTTTTGACAAAAAATGTGTTTAGGGTTCAGATCACACTACATTTGGAGAATAATGCACACCAGTGAGTGGCATTTATTGGTTTTTGCAAATGAACTCTTCGTATCTGTCCATATAGAAGTTTTGGTTATTGTTTTTATTTTGTCAAATCATTGTTTTATAGCATTAAAGTATTTATTTGAACACATTTCACCATGTCAAACTGTTAACAAATCTGTAATAAGCATTCCAAAAATAATTGGAACAAACATCAGTAAGAAAGTCATCAGTCTTGAAATTACATCATATAACTTGGCAAAGACATTATTTAGATGGAACGAATACTGTATGCAACCTCTCCTCATCACACAACTTTATTCGCCTACAAAATTCAACCTAATACTATGTTCATTTTAAAGCAGTAGACATGAAAGATTAGTGAGCTGCCTTGCTAAACACATTTTATAGGCATGTATTTAGTTAACTAGGCTCACACACTATGACACAAATAAGAAAGCTGTCTGAGTAGGCCACTTAAATTGGCCGTTGGGATGATTTATTCCATATGTAGTGGCATATCTTTGTGTACGTTCTTATACCACTTTTGCAGCTAGTCCAACAACCAGTATTTGTAAAAACGTAAGGCCTAGAAAGCTGAAACTTGGTCAGATGGTAATACTCATTGTCGCTACTCAGGCGCTGAAAACCAGTCCAATCTGACTAAAGGGGGCTTAACAGCGCTAAAAACAAAATTTTTCGACATTTTTGGCCATAGATGACATCACACACTAATTTGCATAGCGATGACGTCATCACGTAATATCTGACAAGCGTAAGCCCGTCATCTATTCCCTGAATTATAAAAAAATAAATTAGAAATTTGACCTTTGGTCAAACAGACATGCATCCCTAAACAACCTCAAACCCCTTCAAATGCTCGAACCCTGGTAATTGCTGCTTGCAGCTATATTTGTATTAATTATTACATCATGCATTCTAGAAAACACAATTGGCTCTTACACCATTATTTGCTAATAAATGAGTCTGTCTACAGCAGTGATGTACATCTTGGGTCAGAATGAAATGCAATGTCAAATTTATTTAAATGTGTTAAGCATCACTGTCATGTGTTTGTTTGTGTGTGGTGTTCTTCAGGGAGCAGACCCCTCTGGAGGAGGGCGAGATCCCCTGGGTCATGTATAATGAGGACTCGGGCAGCAGCAGTGATGAAGACCCTGATGGTGTCAGTCAGTTTGTGCACCCTGGACTTTTTATCCTGGATGGCAACAATAACCTGGAGGATGATTCCAGCATGAGTGAAGACCTGGACACAGAATGGAGGTCAATAAACTTTATAAATTAAAAAAATTAATAATAATGTAATGTTATCCTTTAACTCTGCATGCTAATTTATAAAAGTTAAATGAAGTAGGGTACAACTTTTACTTACTTTATTTTTCCTACAATTATACATTTTGGGCACAGTGAATAGCACATTTAGTCTATTTAGCATTTAGCCTTTAGCTGTTTTGTACCCTAATTATTCACCTATTCAGAATTACGCATTATGATAATGAGAATTTATCCTTTATGCAAAAAAATAAAAAGTAAATCTTTTTTACAAGTTCAAATTTTTTTGGTCACCCTAGGGAGATTTACCCCAAAGATGCATGGCTAAAATATGTACTGTGGTATTGAAATGTGTTTGCTATTAAATTACAAAAAGATCCATTGGTTGTGTCAGCTGCAACATGAAATGCTGACTAAGAGAGAAAAGCTGTTTTTGGAACTAGAAGTCTTTTGTTTTTCAGGTTTCTGGATGAATTTGGTGATGGTTTTGGGATGGCTCAAGCAATCTCTTATGTGGATCATTCCCAGCTCCTTACTTACATGGCGTTAGAGGAGCGTCTTGCTCAGGCTATGGAGGTGAGGCTAATTTGGAAACACCTCTGTCCTGTTGCATAAACTTGGTTTGCACAATTTGTGGTGCTGGGTGGATTAATTGTATGGCTTTCTTATATATATATATATATATATATATATATATATAGTTTATTTAGTATTTCACTGTAGCATTAAACACATTTATATTTAAAATTACATTACTAAACCTTATGGCTGGTTTTTTTTCTTTATTTTTTATTTACTACCACAATTTTATGGAGCCCTTAAACCTTGTCTTTTGTTTGTAAGTGCTTCTCACTACAAGTGTGGAAAGATGGATGGTGGACGGTGCTTGTTGCGTTCCTGAATGCATTGTATAACTGACCTAAACTCAAAGCAGATGCAGTAATGGAGAACACAGTGCCATACTTTACTCAAACATGCAGTGCATATATATTTATTTAATTGATATGCAGCCTTTGCCATTTGATAATTGCACTAAGCCATATTACAATTACAGTTTTATTTCTATTGATTGATATAGTCTTAACTATATTAGGTTTTGATGTCACAGAGTCTTTAAGAGTCAGATGAGTTTGTTTTTTTTGTTTTTTTTAACAAAGAGCAGCTCCTTTTATACATCATCTAGACCATTTTAATTAATGGTCAAATTTAAATGGAATCTCTAGATGCATTTCGTTTTGATTATTGTTCATGTCTTAATGAGATGAAAGCATAGTAGTCTTGCATAATGTATGCTGCATATAAATATTGGTTGCATGAGCAGCTAAGTTACACAAATAAATGATCCATCTTAATTCAACCAAAAAGACATTGAGAAATTGGTTGATGACTGATGTGGTTAAACCCCAGCAAACTTCACTGATTTCAGCCAATGAGAGAGCACTCTAGCGATGTAAGGCTTAATGTATAATTAACTTGCTTCTATCTTTATCCTGGGGAAATTAAATATGCTAATGTGTTTTGTTTTGTGTTGCAGACAGCACTGGCTCATCTGGAGTCTTTGGCTATAGATGTGGAGCAGGCTCATCCCCCCGCCACTGAACAAATCATCGACTGCCTACCCCAGATCACCATCAATGCCGAAAACATTGGTAGTCCTTCCTTTATGTGTAGCTATATAAAATACAACGCTGCAGTCAGCAAGTGTCTTATAGTCTAGTGTAAGGTTTTTAATCAGTCTTTTCAGCTTTTTCAGTTCAGTAATACAATAAGAAATGTTATTTTATGAAGCATTATTTTATGGGGTTTAAGCATACTTTACTATTGGATAAGTCTGGCATGTCACCAGAGGGGTGTTGGTGGTTTCCGATAAAGTTTTTGATCAACATTTTTTTTAAAAAGTTTATAAATTACAGGCTATAAAAAGGCATGAACCTCTCCAAACATGCATTTAAGTAGATTGAATTTTTACTTTAAGCAAATGGTTCCATTTTGGTGTTATTAGCATTGTCAAATGGACATTTTCTGAGTTTGAGGACACGAGTGGCTCTTAATTGACCCTTCGCAAAGCGGTGTATGGATATCGCAAAGGTAACTAAGGGGGGTGGTCCTTAGTTGTCTTTGCTACATTCAACAAGTAAAAATGGTATCCGCACACCACTGTGTTCTCACGCAGTTAATAATATATCTCAGAAATATTTTTTAGGTGTAAAAGCCAAACTAACATTGAAACTTTCTTATATTTGTATACAGGTTTTTGTTAACGTAACATTTGCCTTTTATCCTGAGGCTATGGAGGACGCAATGAGCAAAATAATGCACCGCATTTATTTGTTTATTCAATGAAATGTATATATATATATATAATATGTAAAAAAGTGCATAATGTCTAAGCCAACATGTAAATATAATCTTTTAAGCTGGCCAACAGCAGTTGTAACACTTTATAGCTTGTAAGCTTTATAGGAGGTTTACAAACCAAGTTTGTGTTTAGTTTACGTGATTGTACTTTATTTATAATTTGCCTTCCTGTTTCTAACTGCTGTTATGCAGATGGGAAATTGTAGTGTGTGTGTGAGGAGCACTGACAGACACCGAAACTCAAGCTCATCACCTCAAAATGATTAACTTGAAATACTTTGTGTACTCCTTTTTAATGCAATATGAACACCAGATGAGAAAATGTTTTTCACACGGGATGAATGCCGGGAAAGTCATGCTCTCACACTAATGTCCCACTTCAACTGCCTGAGCGCATTTGGGGTGATAAATCTGCTTTGGAAAGCATAAAATGACTTCATTTTCAGCCCTAATGACTAAAATGAATAATTGGATGTGTGCGTGACTGGATGGAGACGTGTTTAAATATTTGGTTTGGTGTTGTAGGTTCACGAGTTGAGTCTTTAACATGCTGACACATGCACACTCTCTTTGGTTCTGCAGAGCAGGAGCAGTGCTGTGCCATCTGCTGTTGTGAATACGTCAAAAATGAGATTGCAACCCTGCTGCCGTGCCGCCACATGTTCCATAAACTCTGTGTCACTCTCTGGCTCAGAAAGGTAATGCTGTTTTTTTGTTTGTTTTTTTGGAGCTTGTAAAAGAGACGAAAAAAAATTCAATGGTTATTTCAGCTAAAATGTAACATTCATTTACTCTCATTTTTATTTAAATTGGTGTGTTTTTTTTTTTTTTTTTTATTGATCCATTGAAAGTCCATGCAACCGAGAAGGTGTTGCAGGGTAATTGTACATTAAAGTACTGAGTAATATTAATATTAATACATGGTTGGGATTAATGTTTGATTGAGGGTTGTGTGCATGTAATTATGCATAATTGGTTGTTATTATAATAGTAAGTACATATAACGTGTAACAAGAACACTTTAAAATAATCCAAAGAATGTATTGTAAAAGCAATTCCTATGCATCCAAGTCTTTTGAGCAGACATTTCTTATAAAAAGATGTTTTAAATAAAGATTTAATTTAGATATTTCTTCTTAAATCTAAGCTAGCGCGGTTCAATTATTAATCAAATGGGGGGAAAAAATGAAGGTTTTTGTTTACATTATGTGTGTACAGTATATATTTATTTATATAGACCCATAAATATTAATAGAGAGAGAGAGAGAGATGGCTATATAGAGATATGATTTAGAGAGAGAGAGATAATAAATGTACACACTACACATAAACAAACTTTTTTGAATGTGATAAATCGTTTCACAGTACTACTCTACACATAAATTGAGCTCATCTTTCTATTTATTCATACTTTTCTATTTCTATTTATTATTTTTATGTATTGTTTGTACCATAATTTAACCCCACATCCCCATTAGTAAATCTGGCCCATGGACTTCAGTGAATGGATTGTAATCTTTGAGGTTTCAATAAAAATATCTTAATTGATGTTTTTAACAATCTTATGTTTGGAGTAAACCATTGGAGTTTCAGTAAATGATGACAGAATTTTTTTTTTTTTTTGTGAGCTATTCCCATAATAGCCATAATAATATGTGTCTTTTTCTGATTTTCAGTCTGGCACCTGTCCAGTGTGTCGTCACGTTCTGACCCCAGTGGTGACTGAACCTGCGTCTTCAAATACTGAACAAGACACCCCGCAATCTGAGGGTCACAGCGCATCTGGGGGAACATGTTGAACGTCAGTCATACACCCATCTCGCAAAGAAACACTTCAATAATAAATAATCACTCTCATAAAGAAATGGCAAGCAGCGGCCTGAACTAGCATTCAGATTCCATTTAACCTAGCGACTCGTGCTGCACTTCATGGTCCTAACGTGGCGAACTAAAAACTTATTTTCTAAGAAAATATGAATACGTATATATTCATAGGAAGCATATTTATTCATGTTTCAATTAAAATGTTTTTGTACATCCAGGCTAAACATAATTACATGTATTTAACTTTTCACATCATGTCAAGTAAAAATGCAATCCCTCAATAAAAGCTCACATTTGGTTCTGGTGATCGCTTCTTTGCTCAAATTCGGAAGTCTCTTCCAGATGCTTTCCTGAACTCTCTCCAGATATCCATTCGGAGTGGATTCGGCTGCCGAGGCAGATTCAAGTTTGTGTAGCTGGATATGAATATTTCACTGCGATTCATAAACATATTTGTATAAATCATCCAAATGATGGCTGCTGAATAGGTAGTTTCCACAAAAGCACCTTCGGGAGCAATATCATTTCCAGAAGACTGTGTGCGAGAGGCTGACAGTCTGAACTGGAAAATATGATGGTGGGGGACTATAAATATGAAATGGCTTTGTGCTGTTTATTGCTAAGGCAATTGGCATGTATTCAATGTCGTGTTATTTAGAGGCGGCAGCCACAGAATAATAGTCAAAGGCGCAGGTGTGCGGCCACCCGAATCAAACATTATTGTGGACTCTATTTACTGGAATCTCGCAAACCAGACCTATTATTTATGTATTTTTGAAAAGACGCTGTTAACATGACTAACTCTTATGATTTATATATAAACCTTCCAGCAGATTTCATTGGCTGAATGATCAGCGAGATGAACAGCTGTAGGCACTTTCCACAAATAGGCTGTAAATCGGTGTCCCAGTTTAACAATAAAACACAATGGGTCTTATTCGCTAAAAATGATGTGGATTATTCAGATTAACACCTAATTTGTGTTTCATAATTGGTATAATTCACAAATTTTGAGTATAAGATCATGTGCAGTAATTTGCATAAAGCACACCCAACCCTTCTCCATATAAGGGCTTCCTGCACAACCTATTCATTACAGCCTTTTATTTGTCTAAATGTTGGTGTGGTTTTGTGTATGTCAAGATTTAGCAGATTTTTCAGACATTTAGAATAAATGTAAATTAGAAAGTTATTGATGAATTTATAAGAATATTTGTGTGAGTTTTCCGCAGTTAGTGAATGACACCCAGTGTATGAAGAAACTACTGGATAAGCTATATCAAGATTTACTGTATTAGTGCTGTCAAACAATTAATTGCATTCAAAATAAGTTTTTGTTTGCGTAATGGGTGTACGGCCTATGTTACAAATACACACATGCACACATATACACACACATTATATATTTTAACATGTATAGAATTGATATTACATATAAATATACAAATATAACATTTTTCTTAAATGTAAATGGTATAATATATAAATTAAGTTACTTTATATATATTAAATATTTAGGATATAATTCGTGTAAATATTGAAAACAAATATGCTCTGTGTGTGCACTGTGTTATTTATTATGTAAAAAACGTATATGTTGGATGCAATTAATGGTTTGAAAGCACTAATCTGTGTAGTTATTTATATTTACCAGCATAAATACTTCCTCAATTTAGATTAATTACTTAATGATTTCCAACAAAATAATGCAGAATGCAATACAGTTAAGCTCAACCATACAACTTTAGAAAATTAATCACAAAAATAATTTATTGGCTTTATGTATAAAATGTATCATCTTTCATGAATTAAATTAATTTGAATTCATCCATAAAAGAGTGCTCTAGCATACAAACTAGCTTCATTTTACATACATACATATATATATATATATATATATTAGAGCTGTCAAACGATTAATCACATCCAAAATAAGTTTTTCTTTACATAATATATGCGTTTATGCTGTGTTTATTTATTCTGTTTATATTAAAACAGACATGTAGAGTATATATTTAGAA
>JAUCMS010000095.1:19818752-19832541 GCA_032357445.1 Enteromius radiatus | reverse complement strand
TACAGCTTTGACCAACTATTGCTTTATTTTGGCTGAGCTTTCAATGTTGTTACGGGAGAGGATGAAGCTGATTTGTTAGTTCTTCTCACATGACCCGTGGTGCGCCTGGCAAATTGAAATGCGCCTGGAAAAAATGAGCGCATCGCTTCCATTGTGAGCGTGCAAAATGCGCATCTACACGTGAAATAATGGACTTGAGCGCGCAAAAGACGCCACATGTTAACGGTCCCTAAAAGCACAGTCGGCACGCGCTGCACCTGCTCTGCATACGCGCGCTTCCGTCCACGATTAAATATATTTCCAAAGCTGCGCGGACGCGGATGTGCGCGAGACGGAACGGAACGGAACCGGCGTAATAAAAAGCACACCTGGCCTCTGCCTGCGCAAAACTGCATGTGACGTCAGGCTTCATTACACCCGCTGTGTAATGAAATGAAATAGCAGTACGATGATACACAAGAGACATTAAGACATTACTTTGATAATGTCTTTCATACTTTTCTAGGCCTTTACAGTGGTTATTGTATGGCAGTCAGTGGGACAGTCACAAGTCTCCTGGTTTTCATCCAAAATATCTTAAATTGTGTTCCGAAAATAAATAAAAATTTTGAGTTTGGAATGACATGGGATTTTTCCATTTTGGGTGGAGTAACCATTTAATGCACACCAGCCAATCAGAATTGAGTATTTAGACAGAATATCTTACAAATATGTTATGGCTTATATATATATATATATATTCACTCATCGTTGAATCTAAAAATATTCTTAGGATGAATAATGTACTCACATCAGCAAACTGAATGATGAAATGTCTGCGCTGTGCATCTGAGAACACAGACAGCACATATTCTCCAGGTTTGCCGTGGCTCTCGCGCACCAGGAAGTCTCCCTGCTGCTTCAGCAGCTCCTGGGCCTCTGTCCTGGGAATGGCACCGTGATACCACTCTTGCTCGCCCAACGGTTTCTCACTGGTGGGTATCACATCAAAAAACTAAAGAGGAACAAACAAAAGGAAGTCAAGGCAGGGCAGATATAAATTAGGAAGTGATGCTGAAAAAAGCATGAGACTTACTGATGAAGAGCCCAGCACAGACTTGGGCGAGCGGATGATTCCAGCGATGGAGTGTCTGAGGGTGTCAAACTTCGATACCTTGTCTTTGCTTTTGTCCTGAAATATAATGTATTTCTCAATTACTAAGTTTTCCAGTACAAAAATAAAGAGCATAAAAATCACAAACAGATAAACATGCATAACAATAAAATAGGTACATGTAAATATCCCAAAGTTTTGTTACGACATGGTACAGTGATAACTTCTTAGACATACATCACAGTGATACAATGTTTTTGGACACTGTAATACCACTGTAATATTTTCTATCGCTGCAAAATGGTAGTGTCAAAGGACTGTTTTATAAGAAAAAAAAATGTCATACCCTTAAGTTCAAGTATATTTGATGCATATATTTGAATAAAATTTAGCAGACACTTTCTTTAGTAGACAAAAAATAAAACTTGTTTAGAAATCCCTGCAGTGAAAGTATTCCTTTAAACAGTCATAATACATCATTCCATGCATCAATGCACTAGTATTTTTTTTTACTGGGAACACACTGCCCTCTTCAGCAAACACCAGCAGCATGTCAAATAAAACTAGACCTTCATTACACAACAAATACTGATTGTGCAGACATGTAGTTTAAGAAGTTACAGTTAACAAAAAACAATTGTTGTATCTAAATTATTTTTACTGCACTGATTTAACAAATTTAAGTGTATATTATTCAATTGTTTGAGTGGCAATTATTAAGAGTTTTAAGCTTTTTTTACATACTACTAACCATATACACACGTTCCAATTGCGAAAAGAAATCTATAGCATATTTTTGTATAAAATAAATATACTATAGTGAAATAAATAAATAAACATACATCACAAAAACTAATTTTTTTACTTCTTACTTCTATTATCTACTTTTTCTTTGTTTGTGTGCATGATTTTTCTTTGCTCAGTTTTTGTTCATATGACCATGTTTTGTTACACATTTATACATTTAACAGCCGTACAATTTGGATACATTATTATTTGTTATATTTAACAAATAATCCAACAGACCCCATACCTAACAACTGGACCGGGTGCTGGGATGTTTGTGAACAACACCCAGGCCACTGGCTACCATAGCAACAAGGACACTTTAGCCGGATAAAATGACTTTTATGGAACAATAGAATTTAGAGAGTTTTTTTTTTTTTTTTTTTACAGTAAACTTAAAGCTAGAGCAACTTTTGGTGCTCTAGCTGTAAATAAACAGAACTGTGTGCATCTTGCAGAACAACATTCTAGCCGGAGATACTTTTCTCTGTTTATGGCTATGACGAATCATGCACAAACCAGTCTAAATAGTCTGAACATAAACGTTTATTATAGGTGTACTGTAGTGATTTTGGACAAGCCAAAAACCTGCTTTGGAAAATTATATACATTTTGTACATTTTGAACACAAAAAAGTTATAGCTTTAAACTTCTATAAACTTCAAACTTTTTGGTACTTTAACATGATGAAATGATTCCACTTCTGCAATAATCTGAATATTCTTGTTTTTCCTTTTTTTTTTTTTTTTAAGGGTACAACCTTAGGTCTGA
Source organism: Enteromius radiatus (assembly GCA_032357445.1). Classification (NCBI taxonomy): domain Eukaryota; kingdom Metazoa; phylum Chordata; class Actinopteri; order Cypriniformes; family Cyprinidae; genus Enteromius; species Enteromius radiatus. The sequence goes on along the minus strand of JAUCMS010000095.1, from coordinate 19,829,891 downwards.
ATTTACAAAGCATTTATGAATTATATCAACTTAAACTGTTATAGTACACTTTCACGTTCAAAATGGGGGGGGGGGGGTGACACTTAAGAGTTACACATACACAAGAACAGTATCGCCCTGATAACTGATATTTCAAATTTTTTCAATGCCCACTTTTGTCCTCGGCAGTTTAAGAAAGCCAGATGTAAAAAGATTTATATTTTCATTATATTGTAACTAATGCAACTAATGCTATGAACCCTTTAAATGGTAGGTCTATTCATCAGTTTTGACTTGACTGGATTTTGGGCCAAGTGAAAGTTCATAGAGAATCGTCACAAACTCCTTTTCTGGAACATGGTTAATATGAGCTCAAATGAGCAAGCACAGAGACAAATCAAAAACCCACCGGAAATAGTACACCATCTGCTCAACTTTGGCATACTTTTTTCAACATTCTATGGTTTGGGACACACACATTGTAATCCTCCATAAAAAAACAATAGTCTGCAATTTGGGATGCAGCACCAAGAAGAGTCTTACCATTGAGTTGACTGAGCGGGCATCCTCTTCATAATTCACGACAGGCGGTGGTTCTTTGCCCTCGTTCTCTTGCATCTTCTGTTCTAGTAGTTCTCTCTGTGCCATTAGTTTGGCCTCCGAACAGCGCAGCAGCTGGACCGTCTGTCTCAACTCCTCCAGAGACTGCTTCTGACTGAGTAACAACACCACGCTGAAAAGAGAGAGATCACACAGCTCAATCCACAATGAACTCTTCCCTTTTAATCTCCTAAGGATTTTTTTCTAAACGCTACATCAGAGGCAGAAGCACTGTCAAGGTTATTTCTTTAATCAAAATTCAACCAAATATGTCTATAATAAATGCATGCACTATAAATTAATTGATCCATTTGAACCAGTAACACATTTATTTTGATAAAGCTCTTTCACACTGCAAAGAGAATTACAACAGAATGTCATGTTCAACCTGACTTCAATTTGCTTTGCATAGTGAAAATTGGCTCAGTAATAAACCATTTTAATCTGCTTTCTAAAAATATTCTAGAACAAATATGAAACGTCACCCACGACCAAGACACATTTGGACAAACGTGAATAAAAAAAAAGACATATGAAAGTGTGGGGAAATATAAATTCCTACAATACACCAGCATAAAGTTTAGTTGGCTAAAGTGGCATGGGGAAGTTCAGGTGTAGAGCACTGCCGCCCATTTGCAGAGGTGATTATATCAGCATCTCTTGTACTGGATTACCCAGCAGACCTTAAAGAATGTGCTGAAGCTGGACAAATCCTGATCTGTCCAGCACAACAGCACAGTTCACTGAGCTCCATCAGTCCGAGCCCTTTCATCTTCACAGAGGTGCTGAGGTCAACACGGATCGGTCTGCTCAACCTAATGAATCTCTATGGAGACACTTGAGTTCTCCACACTCCACTACTGCATTCATTGTTATAGCTAACACAGAGTGAACACTGAAGCAGGAATGACCATGAATGGAAATTCGGTCAAAAAACAAAACCCCCTGCTGCTTGACATTTTAGAACTCCTGAATTAAAAACACAACTAGTGTAAACTAACATTGTAAACCAGTATTATACTAGCTAGATATTTCCTCTGGGATTTCTCCAGTAATCAACACTAAACCCAATTTAAGATCACAATGTGAAATTTAAAACTAAAAGTTATTATATGAAAAAAATTATATTTAATTTGTTATCTTGTGCCCTCCCCACTGGTTTAGAGACAACATCCTGATTTTATATATTCTGTGTAGTTCTGAAAGCAGGTTCATTCTCTCACTCTGATTTCTTTTCATAGGTTTTGGTAGATTCCTCTATTTTGTTCTCCAGGTCCAGCATGAGCTCCTCTTTGCTGCGTAGACTCTGCTGGGTTAGGAGCAACTCCTCTGAGGTGGACTTCAGCCTGAGATCAGTTAAAAGCACATCGTTACTATGTTATCTACCATATAAGGTCTACTACTTACGACTGGTAGCATAAAAAAATAACTCTGTGTACTGAATATGGAGAGTATGGAAAAGGCCAAAACTCAGTTAGCAAACTAACGCTATCAAGAATCATTACCAAACATAAGGATTAAAGCATTCTTGCAAGTCTCGCATCTAATACCCAGCTCTTAAGTGGCGATGACTGAGAAACGGGCAACTCACATTGCTTGTAAACTGTCTGCTGTTAAATTATTCCACAGAATCTCATTTGCTTCAAGATTCTCCGTTTCTTCTAATAGCGTTGCATCAAATTCTACATTTGCTTCTTTGGCTTCTGGTGATCTGTAGAAAAATAAATTGAAAAGATCTCAGAGATATTTCACATTACTTACAAAAAAAACCATGTATATATATATATATATATATATATATATATTTACATTTTTATTTAAAAATAAAAAGACTTTTATAGAAACTAATCACACCCATAACACATTATAACCAATAAGCATTTTATATTCACAAGTGTCTTACTTATAAACTTCGATGAAGTTGTCATACTCTGACAGTGGATCGATTTGGTCGATGGAAGTGTGTATTTCTTTGTGGACCTTTACTATTTCATCTGTTAACAGGCTGGTGATTTCACTGTACTCCTCCAGAATCCCCTTACTAGAATAAAAGAAAAGAAAAATTTAAATCATTGTTTGTAGCCATTTATGAATTTACCATGTCATTGATAGGAGTTATTCTACTTGGATTATTATTAACATTAGTGGTGCTTATTGAGCTCATACTTGAGGGAAGTGTTTTGAACAAACTGAACAAAGTTGATTTCACAAAGTACAAATCTATTATTGATTTGTGACCCTGAAGCACAAAAAGCTGGATAAATAAAACTTCCCATAGGATATTTTAAACAATATTTGACTAAGAAGAACAAATTAAAATATCGAGAAAATTAACGAATTAATGAAGTTCTTAGCAAGGCATATTACTAATCAAAAGTTAAGTTTTGATATATTTACAGTATGAAATTAACAAAATATCTTTATGGGACACTATCTTTATTTAATATCTTAATGATAATATGCCTGAGCAACTTATGACTGGTTTTATGCTCCAGGGTCACATTTTTTAAATGAGCGGACAGTTCAGCTAATCAGTGGTTTTCGATATATATATTAAAAACTTTTCCCTGACTTTATGTCCAGCATTGAAGAAACTTGTGCATGGTTGATTGACCCAAACTTGAATGGTCATATATAATACTGTGGGCATTCTAAATCAATCCCAGAAGGCTCTTGCAAATGTTTCCTTTGTGTGGATTAACCTCCACTTCAGATTACCGCAAACTCTGTGATTAAAAAACAGCTTAAGAAAAGAAAAACCCCAAAGAGACTTCTGTTCTCCGCTAATCCTGTGACAGCTATGAGATATTGGATCGGGGCTACATCATGCAGTAAGGTTTATAGTGTAGCTGCTCTGGTTGTGCAAGGTCTACAAGAAAAGATTTGAATACATGTGGCGGTCCAAAGCATTGACAACACCCAGACACAGTACACTGCAAGGACTACACTGCCCCCCACAGTTCAAGAGGAAGCTGCACTTTATATTAGGTAGCCTTAACTACTATGTTACTTACATTAAAATTTGGTACAATGCACTTGTGTACATACATGTTTTTACATTGTAATTAATTTCTACAATTACACTGTTGACACTTCCCTTACTCCTTATCCCACCCTTAAACCTACCCATACAACCAAACCTGTACCTAACCTTAACCAAATTCCCCTCAACAACAGCAAAAGTGCTTAAAAACACAATTTGAACACAATAGGTACATTGCACTTATTATTTTGATGCAAATGCATAGAATATAATATGTGACCAAAGCTTATTATAAACAAATGACCCTCATCACTGGTTTTTGGTCCAGTTTCACATATGAACTGTTCATAACTTTGGTTAAGTTTTTTTTAAGATTTATTTTTGCCATTTTTATCCTTTTGTGACAGGACAGGAAATCAGGAAAGGTCCTTTCGAACAGGGGATGCCCAAAGTGCAATGTCGCTACATGTCAGCACACTGCCCACAAGCCTATCAGCCCCGCACTTTCAAACTTATTTTTTCTTTGTCTTTGAAAACTAAAGGACAGAACTGAATGATTATCAAGTGTGCTATGTGCTACTGTTTGAGTGTAAAAACCCCAGAAGTGGAATCTGGTCCACTCACAGTGCATTGATCATCTCCTCCTGCATCTTCTGCAAGGAGTCCAGCAGCAGAGGCAGTGCAGTCTCATGATAGTGCTCCTGATGCAGCTGTGCGCTTTTCACCGCTAGCACATACTGGTTGTGCAGGTTATGCAGCTTCATGGTGGCTTTGTCGTAACGCTCACGGGCTTTCTCAGTTTCTTTGCCTGCAGGAGAGAGAAAAGTTGTTGTGCCGGTGAGATAAAAGACAAAATCCTCTGGACACCTGCTTGTGTTGTGCAAGCCTTTGAGAAATGAGGCTTTGTTATGCAAGTAGTTGTAAATAATGATCGACTGATTTTTAATGCTCAACACCAAATTGAACCTCTGAACCAGAGGGGGCACTAGGAAGCCATAGCAAACTGCCAAGATGATTTAAAAATGTGTCAAATAATAGTTTAGCTCCAACATTAATCAAACACACCTGAAGCAACTAATTAAGGTCTTACTAGGTAAACTTCCAGGCAGGTGCGTTGTAGTTTGATGACCCCTGATCTAGAGTGCACATTAGAAACCTGCAGTGCACAGTACAGTAACAAATCTCCATTTATTTTGAACCAAACTAATTCTATAAATTATTCATGGCTCAATAAGGTCATTTAAGTGTCATTTGTGAGTGATGGCCAACACGTGTGGTCTTTGCACTTGGAACTCTTGTCTAGTTAAAGGGTTACTCTAGCCCAAAATGTAAATTTTGTCATTAATCACTTACCCCCATGTCATTCCAAACCCATAAAAGCTTTGTCTTCAGAACACAAATTAAGATATTTTGAATGAAAAATTAAATGTGGACGAAGCTTTTACGGGTTTGGAATAAAGTCATCAACGACAAAAAAATAACCTTGGAGTGAAATAACCCTTTAATAATAAATAACCCCTGTACTTTTCTCAAATGTTTGGGTGTAAAGTTTTATTTCTACATTTACATTTTCAATATTTCGCACTTTAAATCAAACTTTCAAATGTCTGTTCAGTAGTCCCTATGTAACAGACAACACAAATCAACAATTGTGATGTTTCTAATTAAGTGATAAAAAGCAGTTGCAAACATTTTACAATATACACACTCATCTCTGTACCAACAAAACGTGCAACACTTTGCTTTAAAACAGTTGTACCTACCAATTTAATTAATTTGACTTACACTGGTAAGTTTCTCAACATTTCGCAATTTTGGGTCATGTGAGTTCTAAAATATAATGAATAATGGAAGTAGTATTTGAATACAGAACCAAGCGGTACTACAGAGTGATTAAGTGTGCACTAAAGGGATAGTTCTGTCATAAATTACTCACCTTCATGTTGTTCCAAACCTCTAAGATCTTTGTTCATCTTTGGACCACAAATTAAGATATTTTTGAAGAATTCCAAGAGCTCTCTGACCCTACATAGGCCACAAGTGTCCTTAGATGATCAAGGTCCAGAAACGTATTAAGGACATCATTAAAATAATCTGTGACATCAGTGGTTCTGGTTCAACTATAATTTTACAAAGCTAAGAAAATACTTCTTGGAGTAAACAATGTATGCAACGTATGGACGCATTGTTTACATTCAGATCAAAGCATAAACAACATAAACAGTGCATCCATGAACAGTGCTGCTGATGTAGAACAGCATACATTGTTCATCTATGTGATACTCTCCAAAATGGCACCAGATTTGACTAATTGTCAGACAAATTGTTGAAAAGTCATTATTGTTGTTGTTTTTTTTTTTTCTTGTAAATAGCTTCGTAAAATTACAGTTGAACCACTGTAGTCAAATTGATTATTTTACTGATGTCCTTACTACGTTTCTGAGCCTTGATCATAGTAGTATCCTTGCTGTCTATGGGAGGATGAGAGAGCTCTTGGAATTTATAAAAAATATATATATATCTGAATTTGAAGATGAAAAAGGTCTTACAGGTTCGGGTGAGTAATTAATGACATAATTTTTATTTTTGGCTGAACTATCCCTTTAAGAACACAGACCTCAATACACTTACTTCCTGTCACTGAATGTGGTTACTGGGCCGACCCTGATTTAAACTTTATTTGACTAAAGAAAAAGAATTGCTGTGTGACGGTTATTTTGCTGTGAATCAGATATCATAACAAATCGAATCAGATTATTATTTGAAAGAATGAGCAGAGAATAAATAAACAGCTCACCTTTTACAACAGCCTCCTTATATTTGTCTCTTGCTAAAACAGCATCCTTAGTTAACTGCTTGTAGGTGCATTTGAGCTTCTCAAGATCGTTCTTAGTTACCTGTGAAAGTCAGAAGTCAAGTTAAAACTCAACCAACATACTGGTCTTATTTACGATGCATTTTCGGTGATACAATCACAACTGGTCAGTTGAGACGAATTACCATTTACACCCGAGTTTTAAATGTGACCAAAATCCATGTATTTGGATTTTGTCACACTCTATATCACTTTTACGATCTCACTGCATGCAACACACAAATTTAACTGAATAAAAAAAGTCAATAATAATCTGTATTTTTGTACAACATATGCAAGTTTTTGGATATCCAAGATTGTTTTGGTGCACTTTGTCAAACACATCGCATAACACTTAACAGTTAGGTCAGAGGGTGATTTTTCTAATACATTCAACCACATGAGTGTCTACTCGCTTGAATGCATTTTCTCATTACCTCTGGAAGTGGACGAGCTCGAAATGATTTATATTCCATTTAGACCTATATTTAATGAAATACTCCACCCCAAAATTAATCAGTAAACAGAAATCAGTGTCATTAATCATTTACCCCCATGTCATTCCAAACCAGTAAAAGCTTTGTTTAAAGTATTTTAGATGAGAAGTGGGAGACTTGGGACTGTCCCATTGACTGCCAAGTAAATCACACTGTCAAGATCCAGTAAAGTATAAAGCACATCGTCAGAATAGTCCATCTGCCATCAGTGCTTCAAATCTGAATGTTACGAAGTGACAAAAATACTTTTTATACAATATTTAGTCACATTTGCATTTCTCCGCAATCACTGTAGTGCCATTTTGGAGAATATCCACTGTATGCACCACGTAAGGATGCACTGTTTTTGTTCAAATCAAAGCGTAAATACACATACATAGTTTGCATCCTGTGCATATTTTCCAAAATGGCGCTATGGTGACACGAAAAGACACAGAGAAGACAAAGTCTTTGTTCTTATTTTCTTTGTGTACAAAAAGTATTATCGTCGCTTCATAAAATACAGATTTGAAGCACTGATGGCAGACGGAGTATTCTGACAATGTTTTTCATATTTACTGGATCCTTGACAGCGTAATTTACTTGGCAGTCAGTGGGACGGTCACAAGCCTCCCAGTTTTAGTCTTAAATTGTGTTCCGAAGACAAACAAAGCTTTTACTGGTTTGGAACGACAAGTGATTCATGACTACATTTTCATTTTGAGGTGGAGCATCCCTTTAATGTCATTAACTTGTGTTCAGGTTAATAAAACCACATCTTAATACCAGGTGTAAACCACTGGTGTTCTCTGAATCTATAGAAAAGGCTCACCTTGTGCATCTCAGACTCGATCTGCTGGTGGAGGCTTTGGTAACTCTTCTTCACCTGCTGCTTGTCTTTGATCATCATTGTGAGGCGGTGGAGAGGCCCTGAGTTGAGCTCCTCAGCGTGGCACTTCATAATCTTGCTCAACTGCTCCGTCTGCTGAACCATGTGAGTCCACGACTGATAACAAAAACCACATACAAAGATACAAAAAGATAGGATAAGAAATGTGGGTGAGTGAGTGTGAGAAACAAAGAGATGAGCAGAGATTAAGAAGAAGAGACAAAAACAGAGATGGTAGGTTAGAGAATGACTAATTCTGAACATATTAAAAAACATAAAACATCAGCTCCACCTGCCAACCCATAGTGCAGCTGTGGGCCATTACCTTGGAGACCGTACTGACGTAGTGAATCTGAGAGGAGTTGTCATGCTTGTCCACCTGCTGACTGATGTTGAGCAGGAGAGACGCATATTCTTTATCGCTCTTCACCCGCAAGGTCATGAAGCGCTTCACCGTCTCCAGCAGCTTCAGCTCCCAGTCCTGCAGCTTCACCAGACCCTCGTGGGAGTTGCGCAGGTCCTGGCCGAACCCCATCTTGCTCGAAAGGCACGCGCTCTCTCTCTCTCTGTCTCTCTCACTCTCTCTCGTTCAGTGGAGTGTGCTGCTCAGGTCTGCATTGTTACTTCTGCTGAGAGAAGATGAGGGTATAGATAATGACTGGTTAGTTGAAGTGCATGAACATAAGTGCCAAGCCCTTTAGTTAGTTTCATATGGTTTATCATTACCTATAAAAGTTTAAATGTCATTACTCTAATTGACCAATACACATAAATAATGGTAGCCTATGTTTTTCTTGCATGATGACAAAATGTGAGGGTACATATCTGAATTTCAATTCTTTCTTTTTTTTTCTTCAAACACCAAAATTATGAAAAAATTTGTCATTATGTTTTGGAGAGTAACACCATATGACATTATACAACCTAAACTAACGTGCTGTCATAAAGGCAAGTTATTTGATATTTGATATTTTTAAATTTCAGTTAAGATTAAAAATGAGCAGTATTTAGCATGTTGGTCACACCACATGACTTCAATATGATTTAGATTTTTTTAAATAAATATAATCAATAAAATATTTCTAAATAAATATTTAATCTAATTAATACAGAAATAAGTATAAGGAAAAAATATTAATAATCAATATCATCATGCCAAACTTAGGGAAAAAAAATGTAAAAAATAAAAATTAATTGGACAGTTCACCCAAAAATGGAAATTCTGTCATTAAGTACTCACCTTCATGTCAGTCCAAACCTGTAAGACCGTTGTTCATTATTGGAACACAAATTAAGATATTTCGATAAGCTTTTTTTGACAGACAGCAAGGGTGATTTTATCAACGTCCTAACAATCTTTTCTGGGTCTTGAATATGGTAGTTGTAGTGCTGTCTTTGGAGGTTCAAACAGCTCTCAGATTTTATCAAAAATATCTTAATTTGTGAAAACGAAGGAACGGGTTTAGAACAACATTAAGGTAAGTAATTCATGACAGAATTTAAATTTTTGAGTGAACTAACCCTTTAAAGCTTTTTCTTCTTATCTTTTTTCTTATCTGTTGAGACAGGCTTAGTTTCTAAAGCCCTTATTTTGCTTCCTCATTTTTACACTCTATAGAAGCAGCCAAACAAATGGCAACAATACAATTTATGTTAAAAATGATTATGTAATCGGGTGTTTCTTTCAATTAAAAAAAGAACACAGTCTATTTTTTTTTTTTTAGGGAATTTGTATTTCACATAATAGTCTACTTCCATTAAAACGCAGACAACAAGTGGCTATCCAGAACAGAATAATATGAACAGACAACCCAAACTGGTCAACTGACACGCCACACTCAAGAAGTGTCTAATCCAAGCATCACACAAACGACAACATCTGTGTACACCTCAAAGCCCTGATCAGTCTTAAATAACTATGTAACAAGTATCATAAAGCAGTCTCACCTTGTTATCAACACGACAATAACCTCGCCCGACCAGTGCGTGCAAGTGAACCAGAGAAACATGCCTTAAACCGGTGAACATTTATGCCAGGTTTCCTAATAAAGGTTAATTGAAAGAGAATGCAGTTTATCGAGTGTATATCAAAAGGAAAACAGACTTCCTGTCTGACATGAGTTATAAACTCAAGTCTGTTAAGAAAACAGCCAGACCTAAACCAGTCAATGACTGCTGAACTGAAAGCAAAGACTGTAACACACCAACACATTTTTACACCTCCAGTTCCTTTCTAAGCAACTACAAAGAAAAAAAAAATATGAGAACAACTTTAGGTATGTGTGCCTTGAGGCTAATATCTGACAACATACCAAACAGAGAAACAGAACAATACTAATACACAACGGCTACAGTTAAATCAAAACGATCAAATGTTGATGAACTGGTTTATAGTCTGCAGTAAAGCAGAAGGTTGTTTAATTACTGAGATTAGTAATGTAGTTAAATACTGCACAAAGCCCTTAATAACCTTCTTATGTGAGAGTACATGCCATCTGCTCCCCTTCATCCACAAAAAAACCTCACATTTAGCTTATAGACCACCGATTCATTATAAGAAGCTTACAGAAAGACAACTCTTGAGGATGTTTGCTACTAAAAGCGATTAAGGCTATTGTGTCGTTTCGAAGAACCTGCTGAATTCAAACCGTTTTTATTTGCACACTTTTATTATAAGATATTGTTGTCAGGGGTTAAAGATAGTGCTCTGGAAATGCAATAATAAAATGACATTAATGGCATAATAAAAAGTAAGCAAGATAAAGGTCTATATTTTCATTCAGTTAACATACCAAAGATCACAGCAATTAATTAGTTTGTTAACTGGAAGACTACAAGAGGGTGGGTAAGTTGTCAAGTTAACCACAAGAAGAAACCAAAAGGGCCTGACAAATAGATGTTACTAAATAAGCTGATGTCAATTTGGCAGTAACAGTGGTGGTTTCCTGTGAAAGTAAAAACGTGACAGCTCTTGACAGATATATTGTTTAGCAAGTTTGTTAAAATATAAATATGCTTAGAACGCCAACTCAAAATCATCTTTTATTCACTCTAAATTTCTGCACGTCAGATATTACAAGCAAGTTCAATATCTTACTGATAGAAGGTGACAACTTATTTCTAACAGAAAAAAGTAACACTTTATAATGAGGTCACAAAAAGGAATGTCAGTTAACATTAACAATGAGCAGTTTTAAGTAATTATTACCAGTGTTTATCAATCTTTGCTAACAATAGTTAACAAAACAACTGTTCATTGTTGTTTAAATAAAACCTTACTCTAAAGGTGCCATAGAATGCATTGAGAGAATATGTTAAATTGTTGTCTGATATGTACATAGAAGGTATGTAGCTTAGG
>JAUCMS010000095.1:19804387-19814412 GCA_032357445.1 Enteromius radiatus | reverse complement strand
CTTTTGCAGGTTATCTACTAGGTTTTGCAGTTTGCACTAATAGTTTTGAGAAATGCATTAACTTTTGTGCAAATGTAGCCTAAGTAGGCCTACTGTTGTGAGAAATGCACCAAAGCAACTGAGAAAAACTGTAATATTAAATGCATATTCTGAGAAAAATACAATGTTTTCTGACCTTAGATGCATTTAAACCTGTTGTAGGGGACTCCAGCACAATATTAGGACACTTATAAAAAACACATTACCTGCCCTTTAACAGTGAAATTACTAAAGGTGGACATACGTGAACATGAATAGTAGAAATGCCCCCTACAGGAAGCGTTAGATTATGACACGATACGGTCTCGCGCTGTCACGTGACTGTCATCACCGGACTAGTTTGACGCGCGATCAGCTGACGTTCACTCGACCTTCTCCACTGCGGGAGATACGGACATCCAAACGCCTCCATCCGCAGCGTTTAAAATATATAGCGTTCCGAAGCATGGCGAGCCAGTCTCAAGGCATCCAGCAGCTGCTGCAGGCGGAGAAACGAGCCGCGGAAAAGGTCGCAGAAGCCCGTAAAAGTAAGTTGCTGTTTTTCTTGTAATGGCTGCAGACTAGCACTTAACGTTAGCTAAGAAGCTAACTGTCCAGCAAGTCACTGCCGTTGTTTTCTGTATATATACAAATTAAATTGAAAATACATTTTTCTGATCATGTCGTATACAATGTCGACAAAAAATGGGGAAAAAAGTGTGTAGTCATTCATTCTTTTCGGGTGACAGACTTGCTAACAGCTCTATACTAAAAGGACTGTGTAAGGATAATATTTACCAGTGGATGACATGACATGTAACGAAATTCTTTCTTTTGGCCCCTTTACATCTTATGGGAGATATTCAAGTTTCATATTAGCTCTTTGTAGTGAAGGAAATGATGACAAGTTTACTAAATATCTCCTTTACTAAAGTGTCAGTGACATTGACTCATTAGACATTCACTCAGTTCCTCTTTTTATAGAGATTTTCTGCTGCTGGTTCTCATTTCTTATAAAAATGAGGAATTTCCCTGGCAGAGCAACATTTCAGATTTTCTGCCTATACCGTTGTGACGCTGATAGTCATGTTTTTTGGTGGTGTTGTATTTTGTTTGTTTGTTTTTTATAGGGAAAAATCGTCGTCTGAAGCAAGCTAAAGAGGAGGCGCAGGCTGAGATTGAGCAGTACCGTCTGCAAAGGGAGAAAGAGTTTAAGACAAAGGAGGCTGCGGTAAGATTGAATAAAATACTACTAAAATAAATAACAATTTTAAACTTTTTAACTGATTGTATTAATTGGTCAAAAGTCTTATCGGTCGGTTAACTTTTTAAGTTTTTGCTTTTTAAGTAATTGTGTTTAACAGCAGAATTCCTGGTGAAAGACTACATTACCCATAATTCTGCAAAAAAAACTCTACCAATCAGAGCATCAAAACAAGCACACAAAAAAAACCTCTTTAGCATCCTCCCACTATCTTAAAGTACTGTAAGTTATGTGATAGTCTCAAGGAAAGTATCTGTAAATTGTATTTGGTTATCAGCAATTTAAGAAATTCCATTTTGAATAATGCCTGAATAGTGCGTCACTTGGGTTCCAGGAATAAAAAATCTAATTAAATCTTCTCCATAAGGGAATTGATTTTTATTCACAAGAAAGATAGAACTAATTGTTTTGTTAATAGATGGTAATATGCTTTGGTTGAAAGTATGGATGTTCATTTCGGTTATTTCTCCTAACCAACAACTGATGCTCATTCACCGAGTATTAACCTTTAACCAACAACATTATTTTAAATTAGAATTGAATTCAATTAGAAAGAATAAGGGTCAAGAAAACGAAAGAAAGTTCTGTATGAACGTGCAATGGGAATCAAGCCTGTATTCCTTACCAGTAACCACAACAACAGTGACCAAATTATTATCAAAGATGGCAACGTCCATAAAAAGTCTTATCACTTTCTGACATGACAGGAGTCCAATCGTTCTTTCATCAAACCTTCATTAACCGACAGAAGCTTTTAAATTTGAGCGGAGCGCTTGAATCTCACACAGAACACAACACTGACCGGATCGGCTCCGATGGAAAACTTACGAGATCTAATAAAACTTTTAGATGACACACAGCTAATTTCTCCATCACTATAAGTTACCCAAAACACACATAAAAACCGGTAACACACGGTAGATGCGTGTTTGTGCAGCAGAGCGGATCTCTCTTAGCAGTGTATGACGTGACAGACACTAGTTGTCCAGTCCTGTTCCGTTCACACAGAGCGTGTGTTCATAGAATGCGGCTGTGAGTCCTGAAAATGTACATGTGAGTTCCGTTATAGAATACGGTTGTCACTCCCTGTATTAGGACTCAAGAAGCCTGCTGACAACTGTATTCTGCTGGTGTGTGAATGTGGCCTATAAAATGTGACGTTTTGTTGTTGTTGGTTTGTTTGTTTTTTTTGTTTTCTAAAAAACACCTTTTTATATAGGCTATTAGAGGCGTATTTTAATAATGCAGCAAACCTTTCAAAATAATTAGGTAAACTACTAAAATAACCATTTTAAACTTTTTAACTGATTGTATTCATTGGTCGGTTAATGGTTAAATGGTTAAAATGAACATCCCTAGTTGAAAGCATATGCTTTTGCTTTTTAAGTAATTGTGTTTAACAGCAGAATTCCTGGTGAAAGACTACATTACCCATAATTCTGCAAAAAAAAAAACTCTACCAGTCAGCATCAAAACGAGCAAAAAAAAAAAAACTCTTTAGCATCCTCCCACTCTCTTAAAGTACTGTAAGTTATGTTATAGTCTCAAAGAAAGTATCTGTAAATTGTATTTGCTTTATGGGATTGTAGTACTTTTCCACATTAAAGTCATTACAAGTATGTATCTTTGTCAGTTTTTTCACATACTTTTTTGCTCTTTTAACAAACACTTTTTAAAATCCCTATAGAAAATCTATTTACAGAACCAAGGTTGCTAAAAATAAAGTGGGCAGGAGAACTAAAACTCCATTAGCTTTATATGAGAAAAACATGCAGGTCTTTCAAAGTATAGAGTTTTAAACAGAGCCTTTATTTTAACACGTTTAAAGTGCCCCGTGATATCTAAAGTAATATTCTTACCTTGCAATAAATCTAATACATAATCATTTTTTTCTATGCAAGATCAGAGTAGAATGAAGCTACTCTATGCTAAATGCATGGTGTACGATGGTATACCTGGGCACCTTAACCAGGATAAAGTCATGGTGAAACACCTTCTCACAATATGGTCAAATACATCTTTGTTCAATAATTAGTTATTAAACACTTAAAATAATCTCACAAAACATCTGCAGTTCCATCATGAACCTCTTGGTTCACACGGCTTCTTGCAAAACCCTGACAAATCTGAAAAACCCCATACTGTAATTGTAAAAAAAACACATGAACGTCTCATTGCTTGGTCCTGCAGGCACTGGGGTCCCATGGAAACTCTGCTGTAGAGGTGGATAAGGAGACCATAGATAAGATGAGCCGCATCCAGAACAGTTATCAGCAGAACAAGGAAGCAGTGCTGGCAAACCTGCTGAAGATGGTGTGTGACATCAAGCCAGAGATCCACGCCAATTACCGCGTGGCTGGATAAACGCCTCTGCCCAACCACCACATCCGTTACAATCCCTAAAGGCCCACAAAGCACTGAGACAAAGACTGCTACTGGACATATCATGTAACAATCATAATATTTAGATAGCTGGACTGCTTAATAAAACACTCCTTATCTACATTACAATATTAACACATTAGACATTCATTAAAACCTAAATCAGTCAGTGGTTAGGGTACTGCACATCACAGTATTTATCATCGTCTGCAGATATATGTTTGATATGATCCAATGGTAGTATTTGTCTCTGTTGTTTTAGTTAACTGTAGTATTGTCCAGTATATCAGAGTGATTTTCTTTGTGAATGATACCTTTAAATGTTTGTATGGAAGTCTGTATCTCAATGCTACATTCTTAATTTATAAGTAATCAGATGCTGTTTTATCTAACTGATGTATACTTTATAATTTTTTGATGTTTTTTTTTTGTGACAAAGCTCATAATAATCATAGTCTTAATGCTGTATTCGTAATTAAATATGCTTCCTTCCCGTGCTCTTGTTCTGTATATGTAGATGGCATTCCGCTATTTCATCCTGCTGTGAAAATGTAATAAATATCTGTGTACAAATGTATATGTGATGTTTTCCTTGAGAATTTCTTTAACTTCTGTTTCTAGAATAATGCAGATGGAGCATAAATAATATTTTTGAATTGTGATTTATTCTTTAAATCTAAATATGAGTTTCTCTTGAATTAATCTGCCACATACAATCTGTTCTAATATAAATATTGACCAAGTAGCAACGCTAGAGGATGCTATTTAGCTATATTTTTGTCTTTAAAATTAATTCTTCAAAACAATCACTAGCTACAGTTTAGATTTATTGCACACGGAAATATATTATCTACACTTTTTCCTGAATAAGTTATTGAAAAGCTTAATTCTATTTACAAATCTAAAACTTGAGCTGTATAGTTAATATACACAAATAAATACATGGCTTATTTTTTTATTATATTGGGGCCAAAATATAAGGCCTTGACTCTATGGCATGAAATTTCTTATTCATTATTAAGTGAATATAAAAACTAAATTCAAACAGAGCGAAAACATTAAACGTTGCCAACGCGTAAAAGCAATATTTCAAACAATTCTATGTTGACAAAGAATTGTTTGAAATATTGTTTTTACGCGTTGGCAATGTTTAATGTTTGTAACGTATTGCCATGTGGCAACGGAAGTAAGGAAAGTTTGTATTGCATCACATCACGTGGAAACGTCACAAGGAACCGTGAAAGCGCACGGATACATAACGTCCAATGGAAATCTCTTCAAAATAATAGTTGTTTTTAAAGTATTTTTATTTTTCGTTATTAAACAAAATATAATAGACAATCCGAGACGGCTTGTTAATCAGTGGAGGAAAATACTGGTAGATAATGCGTTATGTTTTATTCTTTACCAGTTTCTTTACCATGTTAGAAGTGAGAACAAGCTTGTTTTGTACTAAAAATAATACGATTTAAATACAATAAATTTAAAGCGAATTTAAAATCATGCTAAAAATAGTAACAATATGTATTTAGTGTTCCTGCATTTTATTTAGTTTTTATTCAAACAACTAAGTTGACACAGAAAATGCTAATAGAAACACATTTTGAGACGAAGGTTTTACTGTAGACTTTTATTGTGTATTAGATTCCGCGTTGCAGCTGACTTCACACAGTTCAGAGCATCTCGCCGCTGGTCAGTCAGCGTAAAGATTGAGTTGATTTATTCTTGTCCCAAAACTGATGATCTGCAGTTAATATCAGAGACACCTAAGCACCCGGTGGTCGCATTCGTTGCATGCTGTCAAGGTGAGATTTATGTGACTCTTTGCAGCTCAAGCTGAAGTTTTTTCCCCCTATAATCTCTGTTGCTGTGACCTCTGAGAAGACATTTGCAGTTCTGCTCTCACTCTCTCTGGCTAATCTTTGTAGGTAACTAGTATTAGTCCTGTTCAGAAATACTACCAAGATTTTGTAATAAGTTGTGCTCAGCACTTGATGATACTGTCTAAATGAGCAGTTTGAAGTCAGTTACGCAGTATAAATGCTGGTCTGATGATCTTTCTTGCATCTACATCAGATAGTAAAGTGTCAGGGCAGAAGTGTTGGTTTATTATATTGTCAAAATAGTTGTTCATGCTGGTCATGCAGGTCATTCCTGGTTATTATGCACAACATTTTAACTTTTAATAAACTTGCAATCCTTCTGCATACTTAACTGTGTTTAGTTTTAGAGTGCCCTTGAAAAACAAAAACTGAAAAGTCTTTCCAAACCCATAAGCTTTGGTTTCTTTCTTTCGTGTAACAAAAAAAAAAAAGAAATCTTGCAGATGTTTTGCTGGATGTATTAGGGATCTTTGTTAATTACCTTTTACTTATTCCAGGACAGTGTTATTAATATAAATATAAACTTAGTAATATGCATGTTTACATTGACTCTTATTGTGATATTTAATTTTATTATAAATGATTGCTTTACGCATGTTAGTATTTTTCATATATTTAAAAAAAGGAATTAAGGACAAATTTTAGTAACTTGGCAAGGCAGCATTTCTGATATATATATATTTTAAAATAAGAGTTTAATTTAATAATTTAATAATGATATGTTATACAATTTTAGCTTTTTTTTTTTTTTTACAACAACTACATTGTTCCAAGTTTTTGCATAAAGTAAATCCAAATGCGGCTTATGTAAATGCATAAACAACATTCTTACTTTTTTTTTAAGTGTAACGTACATGTGGAAAAGATGGCGTGGAGACAAAGATGGTTACTATGGAGTGCGTGTCAGTGAATGCTGCTTTACTTCAAGCAGCTTTCTTGTAATAACCCTTTTTTAAGGAGTATAACTATTGTATTTCTGCATATATACATAATATAGATACAGATATGTTCCCCTAATTGGGAAGTACAATGGAAGTGAATGGGGACTACAGAAATGAAATTCAAAAATGCATAAAAACACACATAAGCACAGGAAAAGTAGTCCATATGACATACATTTGAATCTTTTCATAGCTTTCTGTGAGGAAATTAAATCCAACGTAGCTCTTAAATTTAATGCGCTGAGATGAAAGCACAGCAACAGACACGTACGGACACTTAACTAAACTGCTATTTTTTGTTTTCATTTTAAAGTAAGACAGTTATATTCATTCAGTCCTTAAAAATGGATCTGATAGGGTGTGTGAAAAAGTTCACAAAATATGAAGAGAATTCGGTTGTAATAAAGAGCTGCACAAACTATTGTTAGACTACAAGGAAAAGACTATTTACTTTCTCATAACTTTTGATGCAGGGGTTTTCTTTTAAGAGGAAGTTAGTATCAAAAGTGGGGGAAGGAATGTTACTGGATTCAATGTGTGTGTTTATTTTTAGATTGATTGTTTTGCTGAACCAGAAAACCAGGTATTGAATCTCTGCAGCACGGTTGGATGAGGTCCTGTGCCATATTTCATATGCATTGTCTAGAATGGTGGTTTTCAGACTTGCACTTGGGGACCCACAGCTCTGCACATTTTGTATTTTTCCCTAATTTAAACACCTAATTCAGATCATCAGCTCATTAAGATAGAGCTCCATGGCCTTAAATAAGTATGTCAGATAATGGAGACATGCAAAATGTGCTGAACAGTGGGTCCCAAGGAATTGTTTTACTACTTTAAAGAAAATCATATTTTTTTATTTATGTGTAGGATATTATGTATTCTTAATTTTTTTAACTTTATTTTTTGTATTTATAGTAGTACCGACAGACATTGGGTCTCATTCAGTAAATTTTTGCACAAATTTTTGCGTGAAATGTGCGTACGGGTGTCTTCACGAATAAATTATGGTTCATCAAAAACTTTCTTTATAAAATTCACTCTAAATGTATGAAAAAATACGCAATAAGCATGTATAAAGAACCACGCATATAATTAGATATGTTATTTACAGGGTTGGTGAAAAGTAACTAACGCTAACGTTAGACATTAAAATTTAATAGTACAGTATAATTAGAGGTATAAGAAGAGAGCGCGCAGATATGTTTACATACATGCACTTCCGACAGCAAAACCTCATGATTATCGTTGTTAAAAGTTCTTTGTCTTGGTTACATAATTGTCTTTACCTGTACGAGCGCCGCTTTGCGGAAAGCCCTTATATGGAGCTGGTTTGGCCGTGTATTATGCAAATTACTTACTTCGGGCACGCGGGCGCTCATTTAGGAGACTCCAAATTCACTAACAGAAAAACGAGTTTAAGAACAAGCTCATACGTGTTGTGAATTAGGCGGCAAGTTTTCGTGAGAAGTTTAAATGTGCGTATAAATATGAAAAACGTACCCAATTATTAGTGAATTAGACCCAGTGTTTTTAGCACAGTTATAATGGTTAGAAACTAACAAAATACACATTAAAATGTAATATTTGTTGGTTGTTGTGAAATTTTTGAAATGCTCTGTATGAGTCAGTTGGTCTTTGTACCTCACCTTGACCTCTGCACTAACGTTGGAAGATTACACTACTAGTGCTATTGAACACAGTCAGTGCTGGCTAATGTTGCCCCCTTCACATTTGTTTGCTTGCATTTCTGTTTTATGACCTGCCGATGAGAAGGCCATGTGGTCTAAACATCATAACGATCAGTAATGATTGACCGAATCCTTGTCTTTTATCCAAGCACTCAAAAGATCATTGATACAATCACTTTTTTTAAAATAATGATTAAGACAACAAGGTAATACCTGTGCAAATATTTAACACTCAGGCACAACATTTAATTTCATGATCTCTTTCTCACACCCCTCCCTTTTTGATTTTTACTGTCTGTTGTTTATCTTTATGGGAACAAGCAAGCACAAAGTCGGATCACTTGTACAGCCGAACATTGTTAAAAGCTGTTCTTTGAACATTGATAAAGCTCTTCTTAAAACACATGTACTGTCCCCAAGAACAGGTTTGCATTATGAGCAAACTCAACCACAGGCTGGTGTCATAACTGTTGAGGAAAGGTCACATTTTGCACAATCAAAACCTAATGAAATTAATGACATTGTGTAGTTTTCATTCACTATTCATACTTTTTTTAAAAAATTTTTTTATTGACAAAGTAGAAATGTACAAAAAAGCATGCAAAATGTGCAGACTCCAGCTTTGTTTTCATCCAGTTGGCCTTTAATTATTGCATTAATTTTCACAAAAAAAACATACATACTGATACAGTAAACTTTGTTTGAAATATAAGTCAGATTTTATGCACTGTTAAGCATTTGATCAAGAAATATTTTGATGGGTAAATTTATAAACGTGTGTTATTCTGTTGTCAAAATACTTTTGTCCTCTCCTTTTTTTACAGCCTTTTTTTCAAACTTGTTTTCCAATTATTAGCATAGATTTGATGCACTTATGTTTAATGCTATAAGATTATAAAATTTAACTTATGTTCTGTTGGGAATTTGGAATATGGAGTATGGTAGCCTGTTAATGCCACTCAATAAAAAATAAAAAATTTTGTCTCGAAATTGCAAGCTTATATTTTGCAATTCTGAGAAAACGTTAGAAATGCAAGTTTCTATATTCTATTACACAGCTCTGGGGGGGGGGGAATGTAAAATGTAAATTTGCAATTACAAAAAAAAAGTAGTTGCAATTATTTTTAATTATTTAAAATTTGTAATTATTTTTAATTCAGTGGCGAAAAGGGGCTACAATAGTACATAATTACCTTTAGATTTGTTTTCAGTATTATTATTATTATTATTTTATTTTTAAGTAAAATTATAACTTTATGGCTAATGTTCAAAAAGGTAACAATATAAATTTTGTATGTGACTTATTAGTGAGTGGATGAAAAGATGAGGCTTTTCCAGGCAGTAGGTTTTGTGGGTGTGGCTTAAACCTTGTGATTGGATTAATGTTAGAAGAGGGAAATGAAAAGCAGATGAGAGGTCACATGAGACGTCAGTGCAGTACGACGAGCCTCGCACTATATTCCTAATGCTGCACATTACTCGCTAATTACACCTCTTTCCTGAGAGATACTGTGAACAGAATTCCTGACAGGAACTGTACATTTTTGTAGTGCCAAACTCCTTTAAGAAACCAAGGAAGCAAACTAAGAGAGGTGACAGATTTGCTTGGGTGAGTTATTTCTGGAGAAATCCTTCAGTTCAGCTTTTTTGTGTTCAGTTTTCTGTTTGGCAGTCAGATTTTAATTTTTTTAATCATTTTGGGCCAGTTTCCCGTACAGGAATTAGATTAAGCCAGGACTAGATCTTTGCTAATTTAGGATATTTAAGAATTTTTAGAAACATGTCTGACAAAAAAGCATTATCTGTGAGCATTTTAAGACCAAACAATGGCAATGATGTATTTTAA
>JAUCMS010000095.1:19772324-19793786 GCA_032357445.1 Enteromius radiatus | reverse complement strand
GTCGCTAAACTGAAGCCATCCTCCTCTCCATTTGATACTATCCATCCTAGATTTTTAATACAAATCATTGATTCGGTCAGACCGGGCCTAGCGTCCTTTTTTAATAAGTGCCTCTCAACAGGTGTGGTTCCTATTAATTTGAAAGCGGCTACTGTTACGCCTCTCCTCAAGAAGCCTTCACTCGATTTGTCAGTTTTAAAAAACTATCGCCCTATCTCGGTTTTACCGTTTCTTTCTAAGGTTTTGGAAAAGATTGTATTTTTCCAGCTCCAATCTTTTCTAGCTTTAAACAGTTTGTTTGAACATTTTCAAGGCGGCTCACAGTACCGAATCCGCCTTCTTGAGAGTGTTAAATGACATCTTTTTAGCCACTGATACGGGGGATTCTGTGGTCCTTGTTCTATTAGATTTATCAGCTGCTTTCCACACTATTAATCATTCGATATTACTGCATAGACTAGAGTCCTGGGTGGGTCTTTCTGGCACAGTTTTAAAATGGTTTCAGTCATTTTTATCTGATAGGAAATATGTGGTTAGGTTAGGAGACTTCTCCTCCTCGACTTCCTCTCTCCCCTGTGGTCTTCCTCAAGGCTCTGTATTGTCTCCCACTTTATTTTCTCTATATATGCTACCTCTAGGCTCTATTTTTAGAAAACATGGGGTATCCTTTATGCACCTTTATGCTGATGACACACAAATTTATTTACCATTTAATAAAAATGATCCCCTGGCTATGAATGCCTTGTTATCGTGTTTAGATGAAGTTAAATCTTGGCTATCCCAAAACTTCTTATCGTTGAATGAAGAAAAGACTGAGGTGATAGTCTTTGGCCCTTCTGAACATATAAAGGCGCCGGAATTTGACCTGGGACCTTTATCGGCTTTTAGGTCCTCACAGGTTCAGAATCTGGGTGTCCTGTTAGATGACGCATTAAAACTTGAGTCTCTTTCGTAATCGGATCTAGTTTTTATCAGCTCCGCACACTTGCAAAAATGAAACCTTTTCTTACTGACAAGACCCTGGAGATGGCCATACATGCTTTTATTACATCTCGCCTCGACTATTGCAACTCTCTTTATTATGGCATGTCCAAATCCCAACTTGCTCGTCTTCAATTGGTCCAGAACGCAGCTGCTAAATTTCTTTTAAAAAAGAAAAAAAGGGATCATGTGACTCTGCTTCTGAAGTCCCTTTACTGGTTGCCTGTTCAATTTAGAATACATTTTAAAATCTTATTATTTGTTTTTAAATGATTACACCAAGCAGCACCCATCTATTTATCTGAATTGCTTCACCGATATATCCCCCGGAGAAGTCTGAGATCCTGTGATCAGAACCTTCTTTTAGTTCCTCACTCCAGACTCAAGCGCAGAGGTGATCGCGCCTTTTCGGTAATTGGGCCTCGCCTTTGGAATGATCTGCCTATTGAAATCCGAATGGCTCCTAGTCTGGCTATTTTTAAATCTCTTTTAAAAACACATCTGTTCTCTCTGGCCTACTAGGCATTACTTTGTCTACCTAGATGAGTGTATGTGTAGATATATAGTGTGTATATATATATATATATATATATATATTTATTCAAATTATTTTTGTGTTTCTGTTGTGCTTCTTTTGGCTAAATTGTATATTTCTTTTATGATGATGTTCCTAAATGAACAGCACTTTGGTCAGTCGTGTGGCTGTTGTAAATGTGCTATATAAATAAACTAAAAGAAGATGATTGTCTATGCGTGTGTTCTTTGCAGTATCAACAAACATGGTACCATGAAGGACCTTCATCTCTAAAAGAGGCGCGTGTTTGGCTAGCCAAGTATTCACTACCCAGGTAAACAGAAGATGTTTTTTTTTTTATTTCCTGTATCTAACAATCTAAATATAAAATGCAGCAAAATGTATGTATTGTATATTTTAAAATCTAGTTTTGTGTTTTTGTTTGGTTCTCCAGAGCTGTGGAAAGGTTAGATGCTGCAAGAGCACAAAAAGAGATTCCAGAGTCTACAAGAACAGTTAAACAGCAAGAGCTTCACAAGACCCTGCGGGTATGCCAAGAAAGTGGAAAAAGACACAGGCTTATGATGTGTTGTCATTTTCTTTCACTTTTAATGCGGTGTGTAATTATTATTGTGTTTTATTCAGAATGTGAATAACTTCTGCAGCCAAATTGGTGATGACCGTCCAATATCTCACTGCCAGTTCAGCCCCAACTCTAAGCTGCTTGTGACTGCATCATGGTATGTTTATTTAATTTTTTTTTAAAAATGTGTTATTTATTCTTTTTAAATACATCATTCACAAAAACATTTGTTTGAAGTAGTAGGTTATTTATATACAGTGGGTACGGAACTCAAAATTTTCACTCTTTGTTATATTACAGCCTTTTGCTAAAATCATTTTTTTCCTCATTAATGTACACACAGCACCCCATATATGTATGTATGTATAATATTGTTTAATAAATACACTTGCATATTCAGTTGTTAAGATATAAACAGCTAAAATAATGTAATTTTGTATAATAAAAATGATATATGCATAATATGTTCATTCATGACTGTGGTACTGCTGTGCCATGAAAGCTCGGTCTTGCATAGCGTACAGGTATGATACACTGCTCTTCTTAGAGGCGTTTAATGTAAATTGCTCCCATACCTTGGAGGACTTGGGGTGCACGCTTTTTCCTGCAGACGCTTCTGTAACCTCCATTGCGCGAGCGGCTGTGTATCTGTGTGTATTTGAGCATCTTGTGGTCTCGCTCCTCAGTAACGTGAGCTAGAGGTCTGAACGGGATTGTTTTGTTTTTTGTTTTTTTTTTTGTCCCGCTCCTGCTAGGTTTTATTCTGCACCCGTCCAGTCTTTGTTCACCCGCTGCCCGCTTAGAATAATTTTATACCCGACCCGACCGTTCCTGCTAAATTTAGATCTGGTTTCCAAAATCTCACTTTTAAATTGGGTACTACCAAAAGAGTGAGATAACAGATAAAACTGTAGGTTGTACAAGGATTGGATCTATTTTTATTTGTCTTGTCAAGATGCTTAGGACTGTATTGGAGGTGATGAGCAGTGCCTGGTTTTCTCCACACATACCGCTTAGAATTAAGGCCAAAAAGTTCTATCTTTGTCTCGTCAGACCAGAGCATCTTATTTCTCACCATCTTGGAGTCCTTCAGGTGTTTTTTAGCAAACTCCATTCAGGCTTTCATGTGTCTTGCAGTGTTCAGCCACAGTAATCTTTGGGTTCTTCTTTACCTCTCTCACCCAGGCTCTTCTCCCCCAATAGCTCAGTTTGGCTGGACGGACAGCTCTAGGAAGGGTTCTGGTCGTCCCAAACGTCTTCCATTTAAGGATTATGGAGGCCACTGTGCTCTTAGGAACCTTAAGTGCAGCAGAATTTTATTTATTTTTTTTGCCACAGTTCTGTCTATGAGCTCTTCAGGCAGTTCCTTTTGATCTCAAGATTCTCATTTGGAAATGATTTTAATGATTTTAGCAAATGGCTGCAATATAACACAGTGAAAAATTTAAGGGAGTCTTAATACTTTCCACACCCAGTGTACATAGAAGAATGGTGACTACTTCTCCAAGAGGCCTAAAACAATCTACCTTTACCTAAGCACTTCCTGCAAAGTGAGGATGCTTTCAGAAGTAATGCACTTGCATTAACTAATAAAATAAATATTTGGAGAGACCATTTTGCCAATTCTAGATAATATTTTAAAATGTATGTTTGAGCGTGGATCAAGAACCATATTTTAAAAATGCTTGTTATATTTGACTTAAAAACGTGTAAAAAATACTTTGTAGGAGCGTTTACTCAGGGACTTTAAAAGGTTGTATCAGGAAAAAATTATTTGTTAATTTAAAAGAAATCTTGTGTAATTTTAACAGCTGTATTTTTGTGTTTGCTTGGTTTTTTATTTTATGTAACTCCTTGTATTAGTCCAACTCCGTTTCTGCCATGCAGATAGCCTTAGATGCTGAACTCAATACTACTACTTTGTTGTAGGAGTGGCCTGTGTAAATTGTGGAAAGTCCCAGATTGTACACTTGTACGGACATTAAGAGGTAACTATAACAAATGTTATGCAGTGTTTATTCTTTGAGTTTTTCTTTTCATTCTTGTTTACAATACAACATATCACTGGATTGACTGAAGGTGAACTCTTCTTTCTCAGGTCACAATACCAACGTGGGAGCGATTAGTTTTCACCCTCAAGCCACACTCACACTCGAGGAGTCAGATGTCAATATGGCCTCCTGTGCTGTGGATGGATCTGTTAAGCTGTGGAGTTTAGACAGGTTTATATTATTAATATTCAATATTCATTAAATTTCAGTATCAATTTCTGAAGTAAAACATTGTAACATTTGATTTGTTCTTCTCTGTAGTGATGAGCCTGTAGCAGACATCGAGGGGCACTCTATGAGGGTGGCTCGGGTGGCCTGGCATCCCTCTGGGCGCTTTCTGGGAACAACTTGGTATGGATGTGGTGTTTTTTTCTTTTTCTCAAGTTTATATATATATATATATATATACTTTTTTTTTATAATTATCTTTTTAACATAATTAACAGAACTTTTTTTTTTTATTTAGCTATGATAACTCTTGGCGACTTTGGGATCTTGAAGCCCAAGAAGAAATTCTACATCAGGAGGGTCATAGTAAAGGTGTCCATGACCTGCACTTCCACCCAGATGGCTCTCTGGCAGGAACTGGGTAAGGGCCTTACACTGAACACAGAGGCACTCCACTGTTTTTGTAAAGGAACAAGCACAACACTCAAATCTATACACTTACTTTGCTCTCAATCTAAGTATGTTTAATATAAGACCAGCCAAATAAAAATGATCTTTAATCCATTATATATGAACCACTTAGTTTTCCATATTATTTTGCGATTACTATTCATTCAGTCTGCTTTTGATATTATTATATTATTGAATATTATATATATATATATATATATATATAATATTTTTAATTTGTTGTTTAAAATGATTCATATTTGGCTTATTAATCTTTCAGTTGTTGTGTTAATGTTATTCATACAGCGGTTTGGATTCATTTGCTCGTGTCTGGGACCTGCGGACTGGTCGTTGTATCATGTTCCTGGAAGGCCACCACAAAGAGATTTATAGCATCAATTTCTCACCAAACGGGTAAGTAAAAGAAAGGTCATATGAATATGTAAAAGATGTAGTAAGGCTGTTTACTGGTATTTGAGCTAAATTTTATAATTAACCCCTAAATCTTCCTTGTACAGCTTTCATGTGGCAACAGGAAGCGGAGATAACACCTGTAAAGTGTGGGACCTTCGTCATAGAAGGTGTATGTACACAATTCCTGCCCATGAGAACCTTGTGTCTTCAGTCAAGTTCCAACGTAAGTAATTGAGAGTCAAGTCAAGAGGACGTTTATTAGCAGTTACTTGAGAGATTATTCATTCAAACATAAAAATACTCGTCACTCTTCCCATCAAACTCAGTAAGTTCCCAAAATAAAAAAAGCACTGTGCACATTCAGCAAAATGTGTTCTTACACAAAAGAAAAAAAATCACCAAGGTTTTGGGTGAACTAATATTTTATAGGATTTTTGTTGGTCCATGGGACTACTGACTACTGAAGTGTGTGTAATATTTTTGCAGTGTCAATATTAACAGAGTCTCTTTGTTTTAGCCAACGATGGGTATTTTTTGCTGACTGGAGCATATGACAACACAGCCAAAGTGTGGACCCATCCTGGCTGGTCACCTCTGAAGACTCTGGCGGGTCATGAAGGGAAGGTCATGGGGCTTGACCTTTCACCTGATGGACAGCTCATTGCCACCTGCTCTTATGACAGGACCTTCAAACTCTGGATGGCGGAATAAGATTCTGTACGCTTTGATGCTTTTTCATTTTTTTTTTCTACTGTCTTATATATTTTTTTAAGTTTTTAGTTTTAAAGAGTCCAAAAACAACAAAGGAGATCTTTAACTTGGAAGCTGATTGACAGTTGAGTTCAATTAAAACAGGAAATACAATCACATGTTCCCCACAGTTTGAATTGTTGTAAAAAGCAACTCTAATTCTAGTGGACTGTCTAAGATCTGAAATCCAGTCTGTCCGTTGAATTGTCTCTCATGTCCATGTATCCTATTCCATTTTGATTACTGAAATTTGACTTATTACTCATCCACTGGGTATCCAAATAAAATGTATTTTATTGTCCCAGGCAATTCTGTAAAGGAATTCTGCTGTGCTGGGATGCCCACAAAAATGTTTTTGTACGTAAAGTAGGTGAATCTAGCACCACCAGCAGCAAAGCAGGCAGTGCTTGCAACAAGGGCTCCGGTGGAAGCGATGCTCTGCCACTGCTACATTGGCCCAGGCTGAGGGTGGTTGATCTGTGATTGGCTGCTTTATAAAGGAGGGCTTGGTCTCCAGCGGGGCTTTCTGGCTGTAGGTTCGTTGGTTTTCCACTTCAGCTTTAACACCCAGAAAAGCTGCCAGGTCTAGGTCCAGGCCAGTGGCGCCCCCGCGAGGTAGAGGAGTGTTCTGCCGGCACTGTGGACAGGGAATCCACATCTGGAGGGAAAAGCGCATCGGTTACAAACATCTGACACTGCTCAGCTGTGGCGTGATACAATGGATCAACTATTAACAAATATATATATAATCACATCTTTATACAATACAGATCGATTCAAACTTCACAGTAATAAACGAAGTAGAAAATAACTTAATGTTGCAAAGTTCTTCAGTTTTGAAATGAATGCCATTTAATTTTAGATTAAGCAATTGTGAGTAATTTAGAACTTCAATTCTTAATCTAGTTTAGCAACAACGGTTTCATTGTAATAAATGTCCATTTGTTATGAAGCAAAGTCAGTTTAATTATACAGCGGCTTTACATAAGATCATTTTTCAGTGTTGATTCAGTTTAGTTCAATACTTGTACAAAGTTTATTTAGTTATAAAACATTAATAGCTTCCACAGACGACTGATTATGTCACGTACGTGTTTTGCGTTAAAGGTTGTCTAATGATGTTATGTTTACATTTGCATATATTGTAAAGTTATTTGCATATATTTCCAGAACAGAAATCTGAAAATTGGATAAAGCCAGGATCACAATTTTTTATCACTCTATAATCACAAAACAGAGGCCATGAAAATACACTGTAATGATTAATTTGATATTTATATCACATATAAAAAAAATAATGTTTATGAAGCATTCCCATTGGTTCAGACATGTAGTCCCGCACCATTCTCATGCCATTGGTTGGAGACAAAAAGTCAACACCCCTAAACAAAGGAAGTCTGTTGGCAAGATGTTAGCGTTCCCTTCTCTAAACAAAATTGGTACAACTCGGTTTTTATGGAAGATGACAGCTTTTTGCAAAAGTGTCTCAAGGAATTAAGTAATGTCAACAAAATAATTCATTTCTTTGTAACAATAAGCGGCAATGACTTCAGTTAGTTTAGCAGTCACTGTTGTGATGTTAACAAAAATCTAGTATTTGCAGTTGTAACATAGGTTAATTGATCATTAATATATTCATAAAGTTAAAAGGAATGAAAAGGTGCAGATTTTTTTGAACATTTAACATTTGGGGGGAAATGATTTGGAAACGATATCTGAAAGTAAAAACTTTTTAAATAGGTGGGTTTTTAAAATAGTTTGTTGTAAAGCGTAGTGATGTATCTGACAATGACTACAATAAAGCTAGATTATCCTAGATTATGAAAGCCGTTTCCACATGCAAATCACAAACTGAGTGAGCATGGCTGCATTTACACTTTGAAATCAACAGGTCAAGCTAAAATAGCGATATTGGTGATGGTAGCATGAGTCCCACCTGCTCATTGATGAGGGTGTCCAGCCGCTTCAGACAGGCCTGGCAGAACGTGTGACCACAGTAGAGTTTGCGGGGGAGTCTCTCTCCCAGATTATACGCACTGTAGCAGATGATGCAGTCCAGTTTTCGGCTGTCCCTGGAGTTCTGCCCCCCAGCTTCCACAGGAGCCTCAGACACAGGCCCATCCTCATCCGAGACCCTACAGAATGTGCTCAGTGTTATACAAACATCTCCTTGTGTTTGACCGAGATGTTCAGTGCTGACTTTTAATGGCTGGTTATGTGCGGCCAACATAATTGGCCTAATCATTCATTACAGAGGCAGCAATAAAAATGTATTCGGGCTGAAAATATCAAAGAAACTTCAAACGTCCACTAAAAATGACCAGCTGGTTAAAACTGCATAAACTAAATATTTACATTTTCCCCAAAATATTTTTCTCTTCCAGAAACACAAGGTCAGCCGTTAAAGAGTGTGTAAGCCGAGCCGCATGTATCTGTTTACTATTAGTGGCAGGCAGCAATGAAATTTGTATTCACAAGATGTTACAGTAAAATATCTGTATACCGTGGGTTCTTATAATCTAACAGTGTTCTTTTTATTCCACACAAACATAAAACATAACCATAAACATACAAAATGCTCAATCAACATATGTGAAATATTTGATGGAAACGTAAAAGTAATTTCAGTCTTTATACTAAAAGCAGGAACCAAATTTATTAGAATTCATCATTGCAAATATAATAAAATAAGATTAAAATTGAATAAGAAACAGATGCGTAATCTAAATCTTTTAAAATGAATTTAATTTAATTTTCATCTGAAATAAGCTAAAAATTCAAATACGTATAATTTTAATATCACATGCAAGTACAAACATGAGAGGGTCTACCTGTCCACTTCATCCTTGTGTCTATTCTGTGTGTCGTAGGTCTCGGTCTCGGTCTCTAGAGGTTCTGCTGTTCCGCTTGCAGTCCCATCCATGTTTAATGTACCAAAAGTCCAACTTCTGTCAACATTTTACAGCCGACTCTGTCTTGGTCTCTCCACGCTTCACATCCTTTGTCAGATAGTTTAACACTTGAGTGCACCCTCTGTGGCTTTCCCTGAAGTTGTCCTTGCTGTTCCCAGCAGCACGAGCTCCTTCTTTGTTGCTATCTCTCTCTCACTCAACCAACCACAACTGCCTCTCTGTAATGGAGGGCAAACAATGGTGTACTTCCCTAGAGCCTTTAATATTTAAGTACCGCCTGTCTCTGTGAACCTGTGCCGTTACACACACACACACACACACACACAATTGCACGTTCACCCTTTTGAAAAGAAAAAACACTGGTTCTTGTGAGAAGAGAGATGCATATCGGTAAGCAGCTGTTTTAATAATTAGTCCAGAGTTGCACATTTTTGCATCATCAAAAGTGCTATTAACTGCTCTGTTAAATTCTCTTATTAATTAAGTAATGTTTTCATTCTGTCTGGCATTTATTAAGGGAAAAAGTCCAAGCGTGAAAGAATAGGCCACAGACACACTGGCTAATGAGGACTTGTGGAAAAACATGAAATTAAAGATATCAGACACGTTTAGGGTGCAAGAAAGTAGAGAGGAGGGTGTATCGCTTTACAGCCACAAAACAGGCCTGAAATTCAAGCCTAGTCACCTACAGACAGTCTGTCATCAATGCTTCCCTGCCAAATTAGTTCTGAGGCCTTCATCACCCCCCTTATAGTGCAGCTATGGGATGTTCGTATTGGCAGATAACTATTATAATTGACCAAGACATAGACAACTGGAAGGGGGTACAGCTACATTAGATTTAATGAGGGTAACTGAGATCTGGTGATCACTTTCCCTAGATGCTGGGGGGCTTTTAGGGCAGTTTGAGCCGATTACCTGGAATGTGATGAATCACTTCAGATCATTAAGAAAATGACACAAGAGTCCTGACACTTGTGACATCAAAGGCAGCAGACTGGGAAAATATGGACAAACTTTTTGACTTGTTAGTTGGGCTAAATATTTAACCCAACATTCTGGGTAGTAACCAAAACAAGCCAATAGCGAGGTTTGTCTATATTTTACCCAGCGCTGGGTTATATTTGATCAGAATCAGTGACTGGGTTGTTCTGTTTTGTAGTAATCCAACCGCTGGGTCAAATCACTCCAGACTTTAGCCAGCATTTTTAGAGTCAATACATTTTAAAATACATTAAAAAAAAAAGGGTAACTTTTAATTGTAATAATATTTCACAGTGTTATTTTCTCTTGTTGTATTTTTTAAATCAAATAAATGGTGAACATAAGAGACTTCTTTCTTAAACATACCAAAAAAAAAAAAAAAAAAAAATGTTGTTGACTATTTAGGGCTACTTCTGAATGTTCACCAGTTTGAAAAGATTGTTTTTTTTTCGGTCTTCAGAATGATATGGTTATGGCAAACTAGTAGAGATAACCAACTTAACTATCTAAAACCTGACTCAGTCACTTGGCCAGTAATATTCAAGCTTTTATCCAAAGTGACGTACAAATAAAGACAATAGAAGAAATCAAAACCAGAAAAGTGCTGTGACAAGTCTCGGTTGGTCTAAAATAGTACACATAGCAAGATATTACTCTTTTAAATACATTAATTGAAAGAAAACAATTAGATTGAATATAAATAGAACAGGCATTGCTAGTGTTAGTGGAGTCATTAAAAAAATAAATAAAAAGAAGGCAAATCAGAAGAATAGAAAAAGAATATAATAAATAAAAGGAAAACAAGTTGATAAAATTAGAAAAAATAAAAATCATCATGTTGTTCCAATTCTGTCTTTCTATTCTATTTCTATCCCTTTCTATTGTGAAAATAAATAAATAAATAAATAAATAAAACAGATTTTTAAGAATGCTGGGAACCAAACCACATTAAAGGCTCTGGCTTCACACACACAAAGAAATTTTTTAGGTATATCTGTTCATTAATAAGATACAAGAATGAATATAATCTATATTATTATTTAATATCAACAAAATAATAATACATTAAAATCCAATTAAGTTAGAAGATCTGTGTCCGACATTACTGCTGCACAATGATAGACTGATGAATGGGTGTGTGACTTTAGACGTGTTTATCATTATTGGAATGCTGTATTGACCAATCATTTGTGGAGGACCGTAAAATATCTTAAATCATCATAAGATAATCATCTTATTTAGATGAAATAAGCATTCATTTAAAGATAGTTTTCTTTTAAAGAAATAGTCGTCGCCTATTTATATAGTGTCAAAGCAGCTTTACAGTATTACACAGGAAACAGTGTGTGCTTACTGCAAGAAGACAACAGTAAACACTTAATCTTTCAGTTAAAGTCAGTTCAGCTCATCATTGTTTCAGTGATGTCATCATCCAGCTTCATTCAGTTCAGTTCAAATAGTGTTTGTGCAACCACGTAGACCTTGCAAGTCAAGTCAAATAGAGTTCCTTTGGTCTTAAAAAACTTGAATATATAAGGTATTCTGTGTATCAAAGAAACCTCTAGAGCAGAGATTCTCAAACCTGTCCTGCACAATTTGTATGTCTACCTTATCAGACACACTCAATTTAGTCCTCCAGGACAGGTCTGGAAGCACTGCTCTAGAAGTAGAAAAGTAATTTATAAGTAATAAATCAAATCTTACAGTGAATATCTTATTAGTTATTTAAAATTCAAAAATGTTTAACCTCTTAAGACCCTGCAACCTCATATGAGGACATTATATTTATATACATTCTGAAGATGAACAAAGGTATTACAGGTCTTGCAACAACTTGTGGGTGAGAAATGAATAAAGAAAAAAATATATATTTTGGGGTGAGCTATTCCTTTAAGATCGTACAGCGATGTGCTGCATCCTACACTTTCCACCAGCAGATGACAGCACAGAGCAATTCTTCTTGCATTCGGTACACGAGAGCAGCACAGCTGTTAACTGTAGCTCACTAAACATTTAAAAGATTTTTCTTTTGCTTTGCCATCTTTAAATGTTGAAGTTTTATTAATCGAGCAATGACATAAGAGAAGGACAGGCCACAATATTTTCCTCAGAATAGCTGTTTCGATTGCTTCAGCATATTTGTACCTCTCTGATTTCACATGTTGGCAGTGTGGATGAAGAAATCCAAGTTCACAATGCCCTTCTGCCGGCACAATGAGGGCGATCGGACGTCATTGGTCGTATCAATCCTCTGTTTAGTGTGTGCATGTATCTGTGTGTTTTGAATAGTTTGTCTTTGCATGGGAACTCACTTTAGTGGACACCACACAGATCTTAACTTTCCCATGATCCTTATCTGGTGTGTAGGGTTATGTTGCGGTAAGAAATGATGACATATGCAAATCCCATGACATTGTAAACGCAGAAAAAGGTGAGAACCTGCTTTTTAGAACATGATCTCTTTAGTTTATTTTCACTTGGAGTGGTTCTGCTGTTTTAGACTGCGCCTTAACCATCTACTACATAAGATGATACAAAGATGATAAGATGATACAAAGGAAGTCACAAGTCAAGCACTCTGAAACTGAATACAGTGTGCTAACATCGCCACCTAGTCCCCAGAGTCATTTGGCTACACTACATATTTACAGTGTTTCTGAAATATTTTAATATAGTTCATTGAACTATTTTTTTCAGAGACTAGAGTAGTGTTCAAACTGACTGCAATTAGCGGCATTTTCCAAACCTGGTCAAAAATGCATCGTTGAGATAGAAAACTGTTCGGTTCGGTTCAGTTCTCTTACTCCTTTTGGTCTGGATGGCAGAAGAAAACAATACATTTAGCTACTGGTTCACTCTGCAACCACACTGTCCTTTTTAACACCAAACGTAAAGATACAAAACAAAGCACATAAGGAATACGTTCACAACATGACTGCACAGTTTTAATGAAGCGAGTTTTGTAACACATCCAACATCCAAAACTACTGTGTGCTGGGCTACATGCTCATTAAATGCTTTCACATGTGGTGGTATTTTTACCAGCTAGCGCACAAAGAGCTTATCAAATGGACAAGGAAACAGTGGCAAAAATTCCTCTGTTTGCACACACACATCTGCTGCAAGATGGAGCTTCTGAACTGTAAACATACTGTAGCTCCTGTGAACCAGAGTTCATTTCAGTCGAAAGAACTGGCCACTAGCGTAATGGGCTCATGTTGACCACTCAAACCTTAAAGGGACAGTTCACCCACAAATTAAAATTGTGTCATTAATTACTCACCTTCATGTTGTTCCAAACCTATAAGACCTTCGTTCATCTTCTGAACACAAATTAAGATTATTTTTGATGAAATCCAAGAGCTGTCTTACTTGGCAGAGACAGCAACAGAGTTACAGACTAAAAGTATTATTGTAGCTGCATAAAATTACGGTTGAACCACTGATGTCACATGGGTTATTGTAACAATGTCCCTACTTCCTTTTGACAGTAGCTGCATTGCTGTAGCTCTCAGATTTCATCAAAAATATCTTCATTTGTGTTTCAAAAATGCAAAGGTCTTACTGGTTTAAAACAACATAACAGTCAGTAATTAATAAAAGATTTATAATATTTGGGTTAACTTTCCCTTGTGGCCAAATGTTGTTTTTTCAACCTTTGCAGTCCTCTAAATTCACACTTTGGTGATGTAATGCTACACAGACCAGTGGTTCTCAACCATTTTGACTCCATCACCCCATACTCTAAACAACAATATACAAAGGCCTCATGATCTCTCTAGTTGTCCATGATTTATTTGATTTAAAGAAATAACCACATTTATGCTCAATTTTATTAGTGACTGTTACAAGTCTAAAACTCACAAAAGGCGCATCGTGAGTGCTTAGCAGAGGAACTTGTGGGTTTCTGAATCATACAATGACAAATCAGCCACCCTACTGTCCCGTGGGCTGCACAGACACGCACAAGCAAGGACCACAAATTCACAAGAAATGTGTCATTTGAGAAAAATTTGTTGAGTTCAATTTTGGGCAAAAAATGCAACAGTGCAATCAATGCTTTATGCAATGACCAATCCCAACAGCAGTGAAAACAATGGAGGTCACGTGATCTGCCTCCTGAGCTGGATACTGTGGTGACTCAGTGACCCCCAGCGAGTCGAAACTGTAGTGCTGTGTGTATATATTTGATTCTCTCACGAACTTGATATACCTGCCTCTACCAGCTGGGTGTGTCATTTGATTATAATGGATAATGTTTAATAACTGCAGGCTTAAAATGGTCTGAGAACTGCATTTAGGCTCATCTGAGAAGCAAGTCACTGCTGAATCATAACCCGAGTAAAATTATGTAAAGAAATTACCTAAGGAGGAACTCCTCATGAGTGTGAGAAAAGATTTGACTATAGTTTCAGTAAGGATCAAGTTGTTTTCTATTTCCTGGTTGATTTGTTTAATTTACCGCTGTTGTTTTGGGAATTCATAAATTGCGTGCTGCTTTTTGTTCTGGTTTTACAAGTGGTGTCATATTCTCAAAGACTTCAAATGAACTTACAGTACCATCACTAATATAAAAACGACACACCCCAGTCAATGAAACCCACTAAAATGAGAAAGAGAGAAAGAATGACACACTGAAAGTGAGATAATGAATAACTTAGTGCGGAATGCGATTCGGTCACTTGCATGTTTGACTAGGCAACAAGTCTCTGATAAGTTCCTGTTGGCTTTTTTTGGGTCACCGCCACAGGATTTGAATCAAATCATAATACCACGACAGTTTCCACACCGGGTCACGTGACTAAATGGCCCAACTGCTAATATGTTTGAAATCATGAGCCACTTGCATTTAGCGTATATTCTCATTTTAAAGGATTATTTTTGTTTATTCTTATATTCAGCCATGAGAAAAATATCTAGAATGTTGAGGTGAGGTGTGCTTCTGAGTGATAGAATTTAAGAGTTTGACCTGGTCCATAGACTTGCGTTCAATAAGAGATCCAAACCATGTCTAGAGATGGGAATATCGCACAGTACACACTGTAACTAAGCAGCCGGACACAGCAACACCTTTACAGCCACCCACAACAACCTAGCAACCACACTGCAATGTGTTAAAGAATATCTCCAAACAGCAACTGCACCCAGCATCCATCCACCCAGAGCCAAAGCCAACGTTTTTAGGCAAGCTTCCAAAGTTAGAAAATATATTGGAGTGGTAGAGCTGGAATTTTTTATCTCCCAATAATAAGACCATGGCTGTGTTGAGAATCGCACGTTAAACCCTCATTCACTTTTTCCTACATTCATCCACTAAAAAATAAACAGGCGATTTGACACTGAGTGCACTTAAAGAGCTGCCACTCTTGTATAGTTTGTGCTTGCTGTTTAATAACCATTTGAAACTCGCCAGCTTCAATAGTAATGAAATCTTTTTCAAACTCTGTCATACATAAACTTTCATTAAATGATTTACCAATTAATCAGTTGTACATTCATTATGCAGTGCATTATGGGATTGAAAGAATAACTTTGCTAATTCCCACTGTGGTTTCAGACACCACTACGAATGGCTATCACTTCAAATAGTGCCTTATTTAAGGGTATAGGGAGAGATTTCAGACACAGCCAAAAGTCCATGAAAACACTTTAGCAACTGCATATCAACCCACTAGCAACCAAACAGCATTTTGATAAAAAAAAAACGGTCAGAACATCCTACAGTAGCAACTGCACAGATACACTCTAGAAACATTTTAGCGTCGCAACAGTTTTTTCTTCAGAAACTTAAAAATGTAGTATGTATGCTTGTTTCTCTGGCCATGAGTACATGATTTAACACTACATTTTTCTGCAATGTGTTTCGCTCTTTTAGCAATAGATTTGTTTGTGCTGTTACCTGCACTATGAGGTACAAAAACAGAGTCATTGATGCTTTTGATCATTTCTTTTGTTTTGGTCTGCCTAACCACTCTAGTCCTTTTGTTGCTGATGTTTGCGTTTGCTGTTACTAGGGCTACCTTTGATTAAAAGGCTCTGAAGTGCCTCTTGAGCTCTTTTCAAAGCTCTTTAACCTCTGAAAACAGAATCTAGTCAGACACGGCCTTGCTTATAAGTTCTTTTAACTTCAGTCATCAAATGAGATAAACATGGGTGGAGGTGGAATTCACGTGTGTATGTGACACTGAGCTGGTTCAGGCCAGATGGGCCTGGCTGGCACCCCCTCAAAAATTTCAGATGCACCTTAAAACACCCAGCAGCGCCATTTTTAGCTCGCTAGTCAACAATGTCCTCATTCTCAGGCCTTGAAAAGAATGTGTTGGAACCGGTATGTGTGCATTGATATTGTGTTCTGTCATTGAACAACATTCCATCAGGACAATCTATGTTTACAGAACACAACCTGGTCAAACAATAACTAAGCACGGCAACTGAACAGGAAATCATATGGTAAAAGTGTAACTACAAACAAAATGAACCACCTACATGGAAAAGTAATTCTTTGAATGTAGGTGCATGGGTAGTTTTATATCTATATCTATATCTATATCTATATATATATACATATATACACACACACACATTTAGGTTAAGATTAAAATATACAATATAAAATATACATTAAATATAGGCCCATAATAGTTTTTAATTATATCTGTTTTTTAAATTCTACAACCAGCTTTAGATATGCAAACACATTTTTGCTGGATTTATCCCCAGAACTAACTTCACTTCTAAGATCCATTTTTACAATAACTTTTTCATCTGTTCTTGTCAGTGATTTCAAACAGGTGTGGTTGGTAGCAGTGTAACCACAGGTTTACTTTAATTTTAAACATCACAATACTTTTGGCTTCATTTTGAACAGTTTGTCTATTTTTGTAAATAAAACTTATTAAAATTAAACCCCGTTTGACATTTTGCTTATGTACTGACACTGTGTGTGTGTGTGTGTGTATTAGGTAGATAGATAGATGGTTCACCCAAAATTAACATTTTCTCATCAATTATGTAATGTCATGTTGTTTTAAAGTTTTCTCTACTATCGAAAGTCAACCAAACATTTGATAGTTCAAAAAGACACTGTAAAATTAACTCATTTATACCAGGGTTTAATAAGATTTAATTTAAGACTTTTATTTACATTGCTCAGAATGCACACACTGTACATAGCGCATATCAAATATGATACATTTGATGATTAACTTTTTTGAAGAGTAAATGTTTTGGTTCCATGGACTTTTAATGGAGAGACAGAAACAGTGTTGCCAATTTAGCTTCTTTGTTGCTAGATTTAGAGACTTCCCCGCCCCTTTTGAGACTTTATTCAAAAGTTTAGAGACAAATATAGCAACCTCTTGGACAAAACCTTACCTAAGTGCTCATCTTGTCCGCTGAACTATTCAGCTATATATAGATCAGTGAATTTGCAATTATGACATCATCTATTGACATTTAGCTACCAATGTTTAGCTACTTTCAATTGAAAGCAATTGGCAACACAGGACAGAAACTGTTATAAAAACATCTAATTTGTGATTTGAAGATGAATGAAAACCTAATTGGTTTTATGTAACATGAGAACTGATTTTTCAATTCGGAATGAACCCTTTAAAGGAACAAATTTGCCTCTCAAATTATTTTGAGCTAATAAAAGCTGCATGACAATAACTACAAATACTGGTTACAAATGCGTAAAATAGTTTTAGATGAAGCACAGCATGTCACACTGCAGAACACAATAACTTTTGTGGCATTACAATTAGCTCATGATTGAACAAAATGTCATGATGTACCGTTAGTATTTTATTTCTCTATCCAACAAACAACCAAACTCCAGACAGCTATTAATTTTCTTTCAGCATTTAAAAACTGCAGCACCCTCTCTTCTACTTTTCCATCCAAAAGTAGTTTGAAAGGTCATTTCTGTTAATGTTTAACAAAGTCAAAACAAGGTTGTGTTCTCCTCTCATGCCCAGCAATGTAATGTTTGCAGAAAGCATAGCCACCTTAAACAACAGCATCCACAAACTTATTAGAATACTGGCTTCAGGGCAAAGTAGCTATATCTGGCGTTCATTTGATGAAAAGTATATTTTATTGTATCTTTGTCTGCAACATGTAGTCATACTATAATATTAATAGCAAATTTAACGCTAGCATTCCTGAACTCTCACCAGCCTCCTCCCCAACTCTTGCACACACACAAAACATGAATATCCAAGGGTGGGGTTACATACACACTGCCATGTTTAAACAAGACTCACGGTCAGCTGGATTGCCACCTCCTCCTTTTCCCTCCAACCTGGTGGCTCAGGTTTGTCTTACCTTATTTCGGAAACACGGAAGAACAGAAGTCACAGCAGAAACAGCGTGCAGCTGTGAAAACTGATTCCCACCAAACAAATCGCCCCCAGGCCTCTGCCGGTAAGTAGTTTCTCTGTATTTAAGTATTTACGGACACAGGAAAAATTAATTGTTGGCTGTTTTTGTTTTTAGAGGAGAGTTAGAGTCTAAAAATAATTGGATGTTGGAGAAAAAAAAAAGATTTTTAACAATGAATGTCTTAAAACAATGTCTTATTTACTAGCAGCTCAGAATATTATTTAAAACGTAAGAAATAAAACAGCTAAAAAAAACAACAACTGAGCATTTATATGCTTATTAATGTTATTAAAAAATACTTTTATTCGAGCAATATCAGATTGGAAATCGTGCTGTTGTCCGAGCAAATAAAGGCCACAAATAAAATAAGTTAACTGGCTTGCAATATACCACAAACCACATGGGGGATAAAAGTGATTTATTTTTATTCCACTTTACAAAAAAGTTGATATCAAATAACTTATATTTTAGTCACAAGTTTGCCAAATATTTTGTCCGTTTTTTACACCGCCATTGAAGATTCCTAGCGAAAAAAAATCAGCTGCCGCGTCTTCAAGCAAAACACAGAAGTGACGTTTAGGATTGAATCAGCGTGTTTGAAGGAATCGGTTCAGTGAATAATTCAATGTAAAACTGGCTGAAATCCGAATAGCATTCTACTATTGTGCGCTTGGTATTTTCGCCATGCCGTTTTTATGGCATAAATACTAAGAGTAGTGTTTTATTCCGAATTACAGTCAGTCACTGCAGACAGCGTCACTGAATCTCCATCAATGATGTACAATCGTTTAGCCAGTCAAATTGTAGAACCAGAACTAGAAAGATTAGGTCTACAATAAATAAAATGTTTAATCGTTTTAACTTTCCTCTAGATAAAGTGTATGGTTGGAATTCACCTGACTTTGAAGAGCTCAAGCATTTAAAGCTGGGAGAGACCACGCAACTGCAGTGTGCTTTTAATAGACAGAACATTACATAATAATGTTCCCTTATTAGTTTGAATAGGTTTTGTTGTATATTGTGTGTTTAGTCATACAATTTCTTTTTTGCTATGAAAATGTTCAAACAATGAAATGGGCTACATTTTCTTTTCCCAGGAGTATTAAAGAAAAAATCTTATATTTTCAGATCAGTTATGTTTTCAGCAGTTTTAACAGACTGAAACGGGAACCGAAGCTCTTGATTATTCGTTTGTGACTTGCTTCTCCAGCGTGCCACCATGAATATCTCTCTTGAAAACCCCTATGGTGATGTCACCATCCCTCGTGCCAAACTACGGGATCAGACTGATTCCAGCACCATCATCATGAACCCTATGGCCTTGGAGAGCACCTACAACAACCGCAACTCTACCTTAAACCCCTACAACAGCTTCAAAACCCCAGGAGACAGCAACACCTCAAGCGTGCCAGTTTACGGAGAGGCAAGGAACGGCAACCAGAACCCTCCTCCGGCCTACATGGTGAGGGAAAGCGAGGAGCAGGTGGGACGCTGCTACGCCTGTTGCTGCCGCTGCCGGAGGAGGAAGTGAGACCAGATTTACCCTGTGACGCAAAGGATTATGGGTTTACACTTTGGAACCACCATTCCACCTCGCAAATTTTGGATGCCAAATGCTTTGTGGTTCTAAAATGACTGGACTTCAGGGATCCTTTCGTATTTGCCTAAACCTGGAGATCATGTATGTTTGGACAAAACAAGAGCTGTGACTGCACCGAAACCAAAATATATTAAATATTTACATTTGGATTACATCATTGCTTTGTTAAGTTCAGCTGAAATTGCTCCTACTGAACCACATTAAAGCAGCCTTACCTTTGTGTGCCTCAAACAATAGCATTCTTAGGTACTTAAGTGCTTAAAATAAGTTATTCAGTTAATGTTGCTGGTGTTAATGGAGTGTTTCTATAAATTTATAATGAGGTTAAATGGGTTTTACTGGTGCACATAGAGGTGGTCTCTCTTCACAATATGTCCCGGTGGACTTCTCCAAGTTTTTTTTTTGTTACATTTTTGAGTCACACCCTGACATGCAGTCTGACACAGGGGACTGAAACTTGAGGAAAAACCCTTGCTCTTTTTCAAAGGGATATACAAAAAGACGCTCTCAGCTTTAACTGTGGAATGAGTGTTGTGCCATCTTAGTTTCTATTGAACGAGCTTTTCTGGTTACTTCAGACGTACTGCTGACACATTGTGTCTAGGATTAACAAAGAGACTATTTAGTGCAACATAAAACCCTTATAGTACTATGGTCCCGTAGTAATATTATATGATTAAAAGCGATATATATATATATATAGTTACATTTTAATACAATGGGTCATGGACAGTTTTTTTGGGTAATAAGACTGTGAGCCTGACTATTGTAAATATGGTAATATGTCAACCAAAATGATTTGGCTGTCTGTATATGTTAGGCACGATGATCAGAATATATTTTTTGATACATAAAATAATTTTTGTCTCCGTAAACAACTGTTTTCAGCTCATTTTAGTTTTGGTCTCCTCAACGTTTCCTACAAGGTGAATCAGTCAGTCTCTGTGACGACAAATTCTTTCTAGTTGGGTAAAGGCAATATTATCAAACAGCAACTGAACCGGTTTGGGACACAGTGCCCTGAGAGCAAGTTCCTGGAACAAATACATGTGCAGGCCAGATCAGCAGGTTTACAGGTGTAAAGAAACTTTGTTACCTGGAATCTCAAGCACTACAGTATTTCTAGTATATAGGGTTATCATTATCCAATATTGGCATTAACTGTTAAACTTCAAGTAGATTTTAGACTTATTTTCAGCATAGTACCAGGGGCTTAATGTAAAAGTTATCTAAAGGTTTGCAAAGACCGAGTCTTAACATTTTATTATGAGCATGTCCTCTGTCCGTTTGCTTCTTAGATTAAGCACCCCCCCCCCCCAATTGTAAGTCACTTTGAAAAAGCGTCTGCAAATTGACTAAATGTAAACATTTGAAACATAAAATATTCTTTTTCATCAGTTGATTTAAAGGGAAAATCTAACTGTAAATTTAAGTAATTAAAATGTGGGTAAATTGATTATCCATTGTCCAGACATTTGCATATTTTATATATTTATCTCAAACTATTCCAATTGAAGAAAAATACTAACCATATAGTTATTGTGCAGAAAGATCATACGTTCATATTGTATCTAATTCTAATGATTGTTTTCAGAACATATAGGGCCAGTTTCCCGTACAGGGATTAAGACTAGTCCTAGATTAAAATAAATGTTAAGAGCTGTATAAAC
>JAUCMS010000095.1:19758356-19772224 GCA_032357445.1 Enteromius radiatus | reverse complement strand
AAAACTCTTAAATGTCCTAAATTAGCAAAGATCTAGTCCTGGCTTAATCTAATTCCTGTACGGGAAACCGGCCCTTAATGTTTAGTTTTATTTTAGGCGGTGATTTTTGTAAGGCTGTAATTGTCACTTAAGCTGCCACTAACTGTTAATAGATCAATTGAAGGCAAGGTTAGGATAGCATGTGGATACACTAATTAAAAAAAAAAACCAAAACTATATGACTGCAAACAAAGAGAAAATTCCAGTAGAAATGAATGGAAACAAGTATTGAGGTGTGGTTGTCAGGACAATGAATGTGTCAGTGCAGACTGTCAGTACCGTCGGTAGGGGGAGATAAAAACGTGTAATTTAAATAATATTTTCTTCCCTCTCAAGTGCGAGTTAATATTTTAAGAAAACAAGTCGTTTTTTTATTCACAGGCTTACACTTTATTATACTATACACTTTTTTTTCATACTATGACTTTAAAACATAGCTACAGATAGGCTAATAGGACTATTGTGTTTTGAAAGGCCTACTTCTATGCTTCCTTAAGTACCCTATAATTACTGTTTACTTGGGTGTAGAGTATACAACACTTATTTTTACTTTGCATTATATTAGGGTGAAATAGTTACGGATGTTAATTTCACGGGTTAAAATATCGATACTCATTCATTCAGCATTCAGTGTTAATTCAGCGTGTTTACAATGCTTGATTCACAAACTTAGTAATTTTCCAGTTTGAGGTAACAGTTAAGGCTATATTGTGTAAATAAAAAGTTTCTTCTACAGAGCCGCACGCTCTTCAAAAAGAATAAACCATGTAAACACTGATAGGCTACAACTCTACTACTGTTACCAGCAGTTATCTTGATAAAGATAGTTATATAAGCACAACAAACTGTGGTAGAACTTACGTCCTCCACCTTCTCGAATAAACAGATAATCTGAATTACATGGGTTTAAATGGTTACGGTATCTGGTCATTTAAAAAAAGTGTTCGCAATATACTTTTTATTTTTTATATTTTTTAAGTTCTTAGTTATTAATCCACACGATTTAGAGAACGTAGTGACTAAACAATTAATGTCATGCGAAGCGGCAAATCAATAAGCATCTTTTAAGAAAGCACGTTCATCCAAGACATGAAATTAACATTTTATCTTAACAACTGCGTTCAGTTTAACCTAATTTGCATGCGCCATATTAACGTATGTTAGCTTTACAAAAAAACAAATTCAACTAAACAGAACTGCTCCTTTGTAAAACTGTAACCTCCGCGGTCAACAAAAATGACAATTCTTTTGAATGAGGTGCTGTAGTGTCAGTATGATTTTGCAGAGTAACTAAAGGCTTCTAGAAGTTGTTGTGGTGCGCGCGCCGAGAGTGGGGAGGGTCCCGTGGACTCAATGG
Organism: Enteromius radiatus; assembly: GCA_032357445.1. Classification (NCBI taxonomy): domain Eukaryota; kingdom Metazoa; phylum Chordata; class Actinopteri; order Cypriniformes; family Cyprinidae; genus Enteromius; species Enteromius radiatus. Next base: position 19,770,828 of record JAUCMS010000095.1, on the reverse strand, counting down.
TCCTGCGTGTGACATAATTTTTTTAAAAGTACAAATATCCTACCATTATGTAATAAAACTATAAACACCTCATACTGTTCCTGATTCAGCACGTTCAAAGCATCTCTGACATTTTAATCCATATTCCGCTGAGATTTTGTTCATTATTAATCAGGCTTACGTAATGATAAATGACTTTCCTCAAATACCGCGATCAGATTTAACCTTTTTTTTTTTATATTCCCCCATGTATAAATATACAAACTGTCCTGAGAAGCTTAAAGGTCTTACTGTACTAATCCACCACAAACTGTGTATATTAACATTCCACTTACTGTTTTATCTTTAAAAGTTATGAAAGCTGCCAAACACTATACATACAGTAAATAGATGGAAGGCATGAATATACCAAGATCTGCAAACCCCATGAAAAAAAAGCTATTGTGGGCAATTACAATATCACAATTTTATACGACACAAAATTTTAAATAATCTTCAAAATTTATTAATGACATGTTTCTTGCGCTTTGAACTAGTTTGAAATTAATGTCTATGTTACATGAATTGAATTAACAAGACTTCTCCAAAAGAAGTGTGGCCCAGTGCACAGAAAAGCTCAGTGCTTTCAACACATTCAAAGCAAAATTTCCAGAGTCCTTCCCTTAATCTTTATACAGATTATGGTCCAGATTAGGGGGGTCCGGAGGGTCTTTATCCTTAGCTCAGGGTGTAGTACTTGTCTGTTGAACTTGCCGGGTGCTGGTTAATAAAAGAAAAGTCCAAGAACAAAAAATATAAGCCATAAAATCACAAGAACTTGATTCATATCAAAAGGGAGAAAAAAACGTGTTAGTAAAAATATATCTTGTGTTTTGGCACTAATCAAGTTGAGACAGCATAATACTTAACATTTATCTCCCAACTAATTTCTAGACCAACAAGCAAAGGCATAATTCAATGCCAGAGAACAACGGTAGTGATATTTGTTGCCTGTCTTTTTCAAAACTCGTTCTTAGAGAGTAAATGCGGCCAAGATCTTACTGTCAAAATGGCTTGCACCTTGGTGAAGAGCAAAAGTAGGACGGAGAGAACGTTTTAAAGAAAAGCATTGTGAAATACGAAGGTCCCAAATAGTGATGGCCTCTCATATCTTCCCAATGCTCGCAGAGTTAGCTGTGCCTGAACTCTTCAAACCCTTCACACAGGTTGACTCAAGCCAAAGGCAATATGGGCAAACATAAAAAAACGTTACTAAAACAAAATAGAAAAATAATTTAGAGCCAAAAAAAATTCAGGATGGCATTTCATGGTAAACAAATACTTTACAACGTGATGCTTCTAAGCTTTGCTTATCTTACAACAACAAAAAACACCCCTATGTACCCTAACAAAAGACTGTGAGAACTCAATGGCAATAATGCAACAGTGGTGGTTGATTGAGTACATATGAACACACATGTATCTCAGTTTAAACAGAGTACATCTCTGCAAATGTGAGTGTATTAGTTTTTGAGACCCTGAATGCATCTGCACACAGATTAGTGTGTCCATCATCAGATTCCGTTCCCCTCTCGTAGGCGTTACATTGTCCCAAGAGGTTCTCCAAAACGGATCTTCTGGCCTGCTTTCAAATTAAAGGTAAAGTCCCGTGGAGCCTCGAATAACAGTACGATAGTGGAGCCCAAGTTAAATTCACCCAGGTGTTCTCCTTTTCTCATGCTCACGCCTTCCTGGTTGTTGTTTGTTACGTAGCTAAAGTCGTTGTAAGTTCCTTTGCTGTATCGAGGGTTGTTGGTGCGGAGCTCCTAAATAGAAAAAAAAAACACTTGTTATCGGAACTTCAGCTTTTAAAAACCCAACCATCCTCCAAATCTGTGAAGTATAACAGATGGGCAACCTCTCTATTTATTATATTACAAATAAAATCCAAATTCATTCGATTTAGAGAAAACATGCACTTTAAGAAATGTGGTATTATGAAATAACCAGGGTTGCAGAATCCTGTCACTGAAGCAGGTGTCACTATACCATCTACTTTCAAAACACTCATCTCACCCATTGACCCACATTGTTACACAAGCCCACTACTGTCTAGTGGTCTGATTGCAGCCCATTAGGAATGAGGCCAAATCCACTCTTAGCGGACAGCTCAATGTTCCGCCAGTGCTGAATGCTGAGAAGATATATCATATGCTATTAAGTGTGAGTTGAGTGTTCAGAAATGCAAAGTTAGACAAATCAGGATGTGTGCACAGTACATTCATTATGCTGATTACTAAATTTATACTGATACTAAAGTTACATTTCGTGCACAGTAAAGATAACCTAGCATTTGACTAATCGACTAGATATGTTAGCTTTAATCTGTTTATTTGTGCACAGGAAAGGGAAACATTTGGAAGAAGCAGAAATTCACAAATAACAGATGCTACTTCTTGAAGATCACTTTAACAAACTGCTGCTACTAAACAAAATTTGCTATTAGTTCAGTGTTATTTTTATATAGAACTAGTTATACACCATTACTGTATTAATATTTTGAATAAGCTTTTATTTTAATATTTGTTTCTGTTCATTTTAAGTTTCAGTAACCATGTACTATTGTCCTTTTCATTATTTTCAATTTATTTCTATTTAGCTTATTTTGAACAGAATTTTATGTTATTTTAAAGGAGACATATGTCCCTTTTTACAATATGTAATATAAGTGTCAGTGAAGTTTCAGCTCAAAATACCCCACAGATCATTAATTATATTATTTTGAAAATGCTTATTTTGAGTGGACGCAGAAAAAGGCTGAATTTAGCGTATGTCTTTTTAAATGCAAATGAGCTGCTACTCCGAGAATAGATTCAATCTGTTTTGACCCTGATTGTTATGTTTATGGTGCTGAATATATAGTTTATATTAGAGCTGTGTTGTTATATGTAACAGTATATAAATTAATAAATCCACTGCTCTGTTAGTATGTTTTGCTCAAACTTTCGCCATGGCATTTGCACTGGTACACCGTTGGTGCTTGTGAAATCAAAATGGCGGCGTCTTGGGTGGAAACTTACAGATTATGGGGTGGCATTATTATAATACGATTTCTTTTTCAATGTCACAAGGGGAGCGAAAGAGGCTTGCAAAAAAAGGCTTACTAAAACAAAGTTACAAGTTAATTTTTTTCATGTTTCATTGGTTGGCAGATGCACCAGGGACCTGATTTTAGCACTTACAACCTGAAAAATTTAGATTTTCATGATATGCCTATTTAGGAATACTTCACCCAAATATGAAATTTTAATGAAGGCCTTGTAAAGTGAATCGTTGCATTTTTTTGTAAGAAAAATATTCACATTTAAAGCTTCATAATCTCCAATAATTCCTTTTACAGCTTTCAAAGCTGTGCAATTCAATACTGCTGGACAAATCATCTTCTGCGATTAATGCTCCTGTTTTTATGTAGAATCCGCAGGTTTTTTGCGAGATGTAATTGAGAGATTAAAGTATAGTCTGCCGCTGATTTTTTTTTTTGCTGGTGTTACTTGTCCCCAGGAGCCCTTCAGACCAAACAGACTGCTTTAAAAATAGTTGCAGTACCAAAATGGCTCAACAAACAGCAGGATACCGTGAACTAGATGTTGCACAAGCACAATATTTCTAATCAAATAGCCATGAACTTTTGAAGGAGGAGAATCACGCTGTGAGTCAAAGTGCTCAGGATACCCTGAAATGCATCATTCTGCCTTTAGGACATGCCTAAGTGGTTTTGCTGCAGTGTGTATTGAAGCTTCTCATAGATAGTATTCTACTGTAGAAGATCACGGTTATTTAGGTCACACAATAAGAAAAGACTGAATAGGCAGATTTTAATATGAATATAGACTTGGAATTTTTTTGTCATATGCAATAAGTGATGCTTGGACTTTTGTCTAAATATCTCATTTTATGTAATGCAAATGACAAGCAAACATTGAAAGATTATTAAGAAGAACCTTATAAAGCTTTTATCATATTCAATATGTAAATGTCTAAGGCTAAAATGTATCAAATTAAAATGCTTTTTACTGTAATTGTAAAAATGGCTTCAGCTTGTACTTTTCAGTTTTGCTTTGAAATCCTAACAGAAATGTAAACGTTATGTTGTTTGTAATATTTCATTAATAATTCAAGAGGAAGACTAATTTGACTGAAGAAACTTGATCATCCATTTTATCTTTTTTATTGAAATAATCTTGATTCAAATATTATATATCTGGTTTTTAAGGAATGTTTATTTGTATATCTCTCAATCATTATTGTATCGCTTTGCATAACAAAAACTACATAGCATTTTTATGATTTATTTGAGATATTTATGTTGGCACTGACATCTACAGAGCTTTAATTATAAAAAATTGTGAAATATTGTCCATATACTCCATATTACTATAACATATTACATGAGCCTTAACAGCCTTATGTATCAAATATGATAGTCAACATTTTTTTCTTTTACAAAAGGTTTAATATAGGTCCATTTCAAAACATGTAATTTTTCTAACTATTTCATATTTCAGGTTTTAAAGGGTTATTAATAGGGAGAACTATACTTCTTTAAAACACTCCTCTGCAGAAAAAAAAAATATATATATATATTTTACTGTAGCAAAAAAGTTCTAACCTTGTCGAAATAGATGCGTATGGAGCCCACATTTGTTGCTCCTACAGCCGTGAGTGAAAAGAAGCCATGCGTCCACTCCCCGCTCAAGACCACCCGCTCATTATGGCAGAAAAGTTCCTTGATCCAACGTGCAACTCCCGGATTCACTGACATCAGAGAACCTATAATAAACACAGACATATGAGTCCACGCTTCAGTTATGTAACAGCACACTGATAGTATCGCTCTGCTCAGTTGCCATCAGATTAGAAAAGACGCTTATAACTTAAGCATATAAGACCTAAAGTCACCGTTGTTGAAATCTTTTAATAACAAATCTTTTTTTTTCAGAAAGCAAAGAGAAATAGAAGGAGGCGCTGACCTGGGAAGTGGCGTCTGTGTGCCACCCTCCAGTCTGTAGGTGAGTGGAAGCAGTGGTAGTCACCTGGAGCCAGATAAACTACGCAGTGAAACAATTCGTTCCCCTCTTTAGTGACCAGGGCATCCTGGTATGTACCAGGGTCATCCTCATCTGAACATGACAAGAAAAAGAAAACACTAATTGGTAAGAAATCCAATATGAAACATACTGGACCGTTTTTTTTTTTATGCATTTTGAGTTATGCATTTATGTATGTTCCTTATGTCACATATGTTCCTTGATAAGAGTTGGGCACAGGTTGTTCAAAATTCATATCAATTTAGAATTTCCCATTGATTTTAGATGTCTCATTCAGAAGTTTGGAGTCAGTTATTTTTTTAAAGAAATTTTATTATGCAAGGACAAATTAAATTGATCAAAAGTGACAATTTACAATGTTATACAATTTTTTCTTCAAATAAATAAAACGGATAATAAATAAATTCTTTGAAAGACTGACTGACTTTTCTATCACATGAATAAATCACATTTTAAAAATATGAAAAAAAAAAAAGTTTTAGTTTTAAACTGTAATAATATTTCACTGTACTCTTGATCAATTAAATGCAGCTTTGGTAAACACAAGAGACTTATTTATTTAAAAAAAGAATAAATCTTACTGACCCCAAACAGTTTTATACTTCAGGTACAAAGTAAGCTTTTCCAGGTACTTGTTAGAACAATACAGCCTCAGTGTTAGACATTTATTAGCAAAATTTGTTGAGCCATTAGAAATATGAAGTCAAAAATACAGTGATTCAAAAATATTCAATACGGACTGTGAAGGAAGAAAACAACTCAAAATGTAAACCAAAATGTTAAATATTTTATTCATATGAAAATACATTTGAAAATGCTGGCTAATAACAGCTTAATGTAATTAGCACCACCATAACTTTGCCACTGTTGTGACAATCAGTAAATGTGTTATTTTCTGCTGACTCTGCAGTGTGCAGGCACTTTGATAGAGAGAGTGATACTCTCCTTCCTAATACTGTGATTCTTTACAATCTAAAAATAGATTTAGCTGCTTGAAAATTCTTGCATTAAATGTCACTATTACAGAGGTTCTAGTGCTAATCTTGTGATGTTCCAGTATCAAAGGATTCCAATCCAGGAAAATTGTCCTACTTGGTCAAAATGACAGAATTTTAGTGAGACTTACTTCTGTTAGCAGATAAACTCTCTGTCCAGTTGCGTGGCCCGAGGAACGTTTCCAGTGAGTAGGTCACTCCCTTCACCTGCTCGACCTCACAGTTCTTCACACGGCCAAAATGAAGTATTTTGCCATCAGCTGGGCTGATCTGTAGAGCAAATGAACAGTCACAGTAAACTAAAGTAGTCTGCAAGTATCTGTGTCAACTAGGGGTGAGCAATACTGAAAAAAATTATATTAAATATCTGGATATTTTCTGCCATTTTATGGATAATGACGAACTAGATGATATTTTGCTGCGTGCTATTGTACTGGGACTACCATGGACAGCTGACTCCTGAAGTTTTTGTTATCCTTCATCTTTTCCAATAAGTTTAAACTGATTTTTACATTTTATGTACATTTTTACCTGAATAAAGCCATTTTTTCTAATATATATATATATATATATATATAAATGAAAATTGAAATGCAGAGGAAACACAGAAGTTCTATTTGAAGTGGCATCTACATGCATTTGCATAAAGATTCATGCAAGACATGAATGCATTTAACTTTCAATTACAAATGCATAATACTTTAACTATAAATCATTGAATACTGAGATTTAAATAATTGAAATAATAAAGGATATTTTGAATGTGAAATTAAAACTACCAGTAGGTGGCAACAAGTCACTGTTTTTGAGTTGCGATTAAATCCAAACCAACGGTTAATTCATTCAGGAACGAAACGCTGTCATGTTGCTCGGAGCCATAAAACGGTGTTGTGGCTTTGTTTGGAATTATTTTTGCCGTCGAAATTGCATGCAGTTCATACAATGTCTTAAACGCAAGTCCATAATTAACTTTCTAGTTTATTTATCTTCTTATAAAAATATATCACATTTATAATCATGGTAATTTCTGGACAAAAACGGCACTCTTTGTGTGAAATTGATTAACTGTATGAAGTAGTACAAATATACATTTTCTGCCCCCGTCCTGAATTTGAAATGAAAATTCTATCTATGTGCTTGCATGTGCATCCATTCACTTGGTTTTGCATATGAATTAAAATCAATTGGACAAAAAAAATCTCTAATTCCAAACTCAGACTCACCACGCAGTGGGAGTCGCACACCGGCCGGACCTGAGGTTTGAGTTTACGCCTAAAAAACTCGCCCAGGTTTCTGTAGTGCTGTAAATCCTCTATGGCCGCTTCTTTCATGTTGACTCCAAAAGTCCATATATACAATCTGAAGATGGGTTTCCGTAACCAAGTTGGTAGGTCCACCTGGTTCAAGCGACCCCAGGCTCTGGAGAGAAGTCTTGTGGGTATAGACTTGTAGATTGTTACCTACAACCCAAGAGACGCCATGCTCAAACATCTTATACACAAAAGCAAACATTAGCAGAAAGACAAATTCACACTTAATGATATTCCAGCTGAAAAGCAAATGTAAGAATTGACACTTTATTTCTTTCTATATAATTTGATTTATAATAAATATGAACATTCATGTCAGTCATAAAAGTGGAAATATCAGAAAGGACCCCTGCAATCTCTGATGACCGTTTGTCAAGGTCAATAACTCTTAATTTCAGATCATTTGAGCTTTCTATAACAAGGCAAGGTTAGTTTAGGTTGCTGTACTGAGTCCAGCACCTGCATATGGCTTTACGTCACCCGCTGTGCACCATGTGCTCCAGTGTTTGCATTCCTAGAGTGTTTAGATCAGTGTAGCTCGCTGATCGTTATTGATCTGGGCAAAAGGAATGATCCTAGATCAGTGTTACAGATAGTATGGAGGCTCATGCATTACAGGAGCTGGCCTGAGTGTTCAGTGTAAGTGGATTACTGTAGTTAGCTTCAATCCCAGCTGACAGACAGGAGGCTAAATGTGGACGCTCTCTGAGTCTTACGGGGTGGGTGGGATGTAGATAACAGTTATGGGTTTAGCAAGCAGGAAGTATAGGATATCTGACCCAGAAAATACTCTTTAAGAACCAAAAGTGTGTCACTTATGTTCTCTTTTTTTAAACAGAAAATAATTACTACGCCAAGATTAATACATTGATACAAGCTCTTGTCGATTAAATAAATGAAATTAAATAGTCAATTAATTTACTATAAAATACAATTAGAAAATTCAAAGAAAGATTCTAGAGTATTTTTAAAAAGTCAATTTGTCAATATTTATTTATTATTAGTTATAATAATGTATTATAGCGGTAATAGTTTTATTGTTTGTTTTATGTTGGTTTGGCAAAATGGAGATAAAAGTTTTATGCTTCTTTTTATTTTTTAGGTACTGTAAGGATTATTAAGTAACTATAATAAATAATAAATTACTCCTTGAATGTTGAATAAGGTATATAAAGATATATAAAATATAAAAATATACTCACATACTCACTACTAATAAATATTTCCTTATTAAATTACAATTATTTATTACTATACTATAGGAATTACCTGATCAAGTTTTTTCAAGTCATTGAATATCCCAATCAATCATTTATATCAGTTATATCATAATTCATAGGCATGACACATCCTATATGTCCAACACTACAGATTTACATTAACAAACCAAACATTTTTCTGTTTCCCTGTAACTTCCTGTCTGCCACTGGAGATACGGTATCTGCTTCAGAGCATCAGCAGGGGCTGACTGGCAATTTTTTTGTGGGCAGTGAACAATAGCGGTGTCAGAACCACCGTGGCACGATGCCCTCGACTGGGTCTAGGGACAAAGTGTTCCTCAGTTCAGAGCTGCACCATGGGACAATGGCTCTTTTCACACGAGTCCCAATGGAGCTCAGAGCTCAGCGGGTCCATATGCAAGCAGCCATCTGCTGATAGCAGCAGCACTTTCTGCTGACCTCACATCAGTTTTGTAGCTTCCTTTCCTCTCTGGGTTATAAATGTAAAGTACTGATCCCAGATCAGGGTTATTTAGGGCATCATTGCTGAATGGTTCCAGTAACATTTCCTATAATCACAGACAACATCCCAAATGACTATTATACACTGATTACTCACTGATGGATGGCATTTATGTCTCTGGATAGTGAGATTTTGATCATTCAAACACACACACACACACACACACACACACACACACACACACAACATCAGTCTGTGGACTCTATTTGTTGTTTCCACCTGTACTTACTCTGCTTGTGGGTTTCCAGCCTACTTTGGCAAGAGGTTTAAGTGCTCCAAAGGGCAGGATGTAGTAGAGGATGGACAGAGGCCATGAGCGAAGGCGGACAGTAGACCGGGACATGCAGCTCAGCTGGCCTAGTCGCCGCCGTAGGGCCAACTGTGGGAACTGCAACCTGCACAACACATCAGTGATGCCAAAGTGCACAAAATACCCAGCCTGACACATGTGAAGCATAAACAAGCTGGAAATGAAAGATATATGTGTACAGATGGTTGTAGAGCATAGGTGCTCAGTCCTGTTAATAGAGATTTACCTGCTGCATAGTCCAGTTTAAACTATGCTCCAACCCGTTTCTAATTATCTAAGGTTCTTGAAGATCTTATTTAATTGGTAATTGGATAGGTATAGAGCTAAACTGTGCCTGTAGACCTCCAGGAAGAGGATTGAGCACCACTGTTATAGAGGGAATCTCAAGAACCTTTCAAGACCGTTTCTGGATCACATTTCACCCTAAAAATCTTAAAGTGCCCCTATTACGGATTTTAGAAAATGACCTTTCATGCAGTATGTAACATAGCTCTATGTGAATGAAAATTTTACTGCAAAGGTTTAAATCTGAATCACTATGTATAAAGTTATTGTCTCCTTTAAAAGAAAGAGTCGACTGAGTCACTGAAACGAGTAATAATAGCTGTGCAAAAAGCAGCACTGCCTAACAAACGCTGCTTTATCAGACATTACAGGCAAGACTAAATGAAAATGAGACCAACCGGACCAATCACTGCAGATTAGCATCACGCAAAAGTGGGGTTTGGAAAAAAGAAAAACGAATGGTTTGGGAGTCATTGAGCAAGTAAGGTAAAAATAAATGCACGTTTTACTTTTTTTTTTTTTATCTTGCATGACTGTCAACCTGTTAATGGGGGACTCCCAAAACCAAAATATGAACATTTCATTAGCCATAATAGGGGCACTTTAAGAAAGAAGTAAGAATTCTGTGAATTTGAGGCAGGATGATTTATATGTCTGCTCAAAAAAAGATGGTGGGAGTGAAAACCTGCTGGTACTTTAATGACAGTTTTTTACATTTTCATGACAATTAAACATGTATTTGTAAAACTTTCATTTAAATCATTCAATTAAACATAAATACTGCATAAATTTGTCCAATGTCCAATAAGGATCTATGAGGACATTGGCATATCTCAAAAAACATGGCCGCCATCGACCAATTAGTCAATTTCACTTATTAGACAAGGTTAACGGAGGCCGATCAGAACGAAACTCGCTGGGCATGTTCGACTCATGGCCCTAAAGGTCTGTAAGAATTTTGAAAGAAATTGGCCACTAGTTGGCGCTAACGATTTTTGTCGACAATTGTCACTACATTATAAAATACATAAATGTTTACATTATTAAAATGTATGTATTACATATTTATTATTACAATTACAATTAATATTCCTAAACTTGTATTACTGTACAATAAGATATTAGTACAATAATGAGAATAACCATTGAGAATAACAGGAATTACACACATTAAAAAAAAGTTATGTAATGGAAAATTGGGCGAAGATGTAATTTTCACGAAAAACAAAACAAAACAAAAACATAATGGTATAAGAAACATAATTGTCTTTTTTAATTTTAGGGTGAAATGTTACCTAAAATGTTTTCTTGAGATTCTTGAATAATAATAGAAAGAAGGAAGGAAAGGTTTATAAAACATGCAGAAACATACACACAGCCCACTCACACATACCAAAGACCAAACACAAAGACGGCCATACAGAAGACATAATAATAATCAGCATAAGATAAACGCTAGAAAAGATTCTTGAGATAGAAAAGAGACAGAAATAGAAATTCTCCACTTTACAGTAAATCTAACCTCCCTTCACTCGACTACACTGACCATATTCTCCTTTCAGCTCAATTCCACTTACATCAGTCTAAGCAAAGGCTGCTTTCACCTGCTTAACACCTTTAGTCTCATTTAGGGTTTATCATCACCTTCCTGCTACACTTGCGCTAGAAATTGAACATTAGGAGAAATAGGCCTGGGCCAGTCTCAAAAAAGGCCACATTTTAATCAACATAAACCTATTTAACCAACACGAACATTCATGTTTTTATGGGTCATGCGGAGAGGGACGCTTCTACAGAACTACTGAAGCCATGAGGGATATATGGCAGTAATCTTTTTTTAATTTTTTGTGTCCATTGCGCTATTTTTAGCACCAGTGCGGGTGGATAACATTCCAGATCAACACAACTGTTAGGCGAACAGAATGGCACATGCAAGAATATTGCACCTCTATTCTGGTCGTGTCGATGGAAAGCGTTGTCTTGTTTGGCTAGAACTGCTCGCTTTTTATTGAGAATGACACTAAGAGCTACTGCTTCTGGCTGAAGTGAGATTAGCTTTACTGTGTCAGTAAAGTGGGTCATATTTGGCCCTGAAAGTGATGACACAGCACCAGCAGGGTTGACAGCGTCCGTCCAGGGCTGCAGCTATGCATGCTATCTATAGAATATAATACTGTGTCCACCCTAATCAGGATGAAACCCTGTTCTGACCTGTGGACAGAGGAGACTTAGCCATAGAAGGCTAACACAAACACTAAATGTGTCAGCTGACTTTGCTCACAATGCAGCACACCAGAACATCTTCACTTTGACCGTTTCAAAATGTACCAACCAATAATCTCTGTTTGAGAGATCAACATTCTTCACGGTCAGGGTGAGTAATCGGATGGTAATAATCCTCAAGTGTATTGACGATAAAAACTATAGCAACGCTAGCTCATGCCAGGTTTTGTTGGGCTCAATGGGCAACCTTTTGGTGCCAGGACTACATTATTTCCTTCCACAATCTTAAAATACATTGACCTGTTGTACGTCATCATAACAGCATCTGACGTGCATGCCTCTCCCACAGAAAGGTGTACATTTTTATTGCTCTTACTATTAATAGACAAACTGCGACAGGCATAACATCGGACCATATTCTGGACACCTCTGTAGTCATAGCTCTGTTACGAGCAAAAGTAAATAGTAGGGATGCACCGATCCGACTTTTTCAGTCCCGATACCGATATCGATACCTGGCCTTTGTATATCTGTCGATAC
>JAUCMS010000095.1:19744087-19758256 GCA_032357445.1 Enteromius radiatus | reverse complement strand
CCGATCCCCGATCCAGCTATTTTTTCAATATCGGGGCCGATATCCGATCCTAATATCGGATCGGTGCACCCCTAGTAAATAGTGATGCTCAAAGTCCTTTGTAAAGGAAAGCGAGTCCACTTGGCAGCCATCTTGGTAACGGCGCCAAACAGAGTACAGCTTCTATGTATTTAAACACAGAAATATCTGAAGCTGTTTGTCAACGTAGCATTAAATAATATTGGCTCATGCCTCTACCTAAAACTCCAAAAACGTACCTAAACACAGAATTCAGTTTCCAAACACTAGCGATGATTATAGGGGTAGATGATTCATTTGTAAACTAACTCATTTTGATGTTGGCGTCATAAAATGTATGGCTTTTCTGACAGAGTAAACTTGCTCGATAGCTCACCTGGTAAAACACGGCATTTGCATTTGAGAAAAAAAATAAGTGTACGAGTCCCATAAAATACAAGAGCTCAAAAACTTGCAATCTAAAACCGGTTGATTCAGAAAATGCGTTTGCATGTCATGTTTGCTTTTGTTAACGCTACTGGTTAGGTGTACCGTAGGGTTAAGTCTAGATTAGTACATCATTCTGAATCATGATAGATCGCTACACTTGTAACGCCAATCAGTGAACATTTAATTTCGGTACTACTGCAAAACAACCAATGTAATAAAAAGTTGGCAGATTTGCATTTTTCAAAACCGAACATTTGCGCAATGTGCAAAAAACAATGTAACATATCTTGCAGAAAAGCTGCCAAGGGCCCATGTTTTCCAGATCACCTGGGTTGGAAAAACTGGTGTTGTATGTTGCGCTTCGTTAGCTCACGTAATACAAACAAAGCTGTATTTTTAGGTCAGTCAACAAATACGAATAAGCATCCAATGTAAACAAACAGATAACAGGTATAAAAAAAAGCATCAAGCACTTTAAACTGTGAAGAATTATTAAATAATGTATAATACGGCCTATGTTTAGAAAGTGTCCTACCTTCTTCTCACATTTATTTATCAGTTTTTGTTCAAATATTTCATTTAACATTCCTTCCTAACTTGTCTTGCACCTGGCAGACAAGCATTTTTGCCTGGCGGTAAAAAAAGGACAAAAGGCTTACATTGAAGTTTGGATCTGAGCCAATATAGAGGGCCCTTTTCATTTGGGACCCTAAGCAACCACACAGAAGGCCATAGCAACATCCTAGAATCACAAAAGCAACTTTGCCGATGCCACCACCACTCACATTTTCTTAAAAATCCAAAAACCTAGTTTCCTTCGTCATAACATAATGTGTCATTATAACACAATCTAACAATAAACCCAATAACCCGTGTTTAGCAGTTTCTCTGTGCAAGTGTTCTTTCCATCCAATAGCTACATTTAGTAAAAGAGCTGTGCAAATGCCCGGTATAACCCTTCACATTAAACACTTTTAGTGCTGTCCATTATGTAACCTCATTCTAGCGGTTGGCAAATCCAGTTAATATGCCAAAGTGTGTGCTGCGCCCTAGTGCGCTTAAACGGCTCGAAACAATGACTGTGAGTTTTTACTAGAGCTTTCAGTCATCAGGTTATCATTCAATTGAATTTAGAGCATTTCTACCCCTCCCCCATCCTGTCCAGAGCAGATGAATAGCCATCAAAGAACCTTGCAGTTTCAACAGCTATTCACAGTGCATTACTCAAACTGCGGAGGCTGTTTGAGAGCTGATGGTTGCAGCCAGTAAAAAGACAACGCAAAGTCTTCAGATTCGGACTCTTTCTCTATCGCACACTCTCTGTCCTACATAGCCCCCCTTGTTTCTTCAATGCAGGCACATATTGGCCAATCACTGGCTGAATCTAAGCCTCCCTCAGCTCTTTGCATCTTTCGCTCACTCAAGGGGAACAGCATCTGCTCCGAGTAGAGCTATGCAAATGGTTTGGATTGTATTGGATGGAGAGTGCTAGCAACAGTCTAATATTACGTCGCAATTAGGCCAAACACAATCGCCGGGACAGCAAGGGGGGCTCGTCCAGGGGGGGGGGGCCGAGTCCCGTTACATGAACTCACGCCACACACCGAATGTCCCCTCTGCAGGGTGGCCCAGTTCGTGCAAGGTCTCGGTAATCCCCCCTCGCTCGCCTACTTTCCAGCTCCGCTGATCCTTCAATTGTCCTCTCTCACTCCCGAGTGCGCCGACAACAACTGTTCTAGACCAGACCAGCCAAATGCACCAGTCATCCACACACATTCCCAGCCTGAACTACGTCCTAGCATCTCACACACTCCTTGCCGGTACCTGAATCGGCTCCGGTGGCCCCCCGGGGCTCCAGGGCCTCCCGTGCCGGCGTTGTTGGCGCCGTTTGCGGGCTCCCCTGTCGCTCCCGCTGAGGAGCCCGGCGGACGGACACGCCGCACATCAACCCTGACTCTGTGGAGATTGTAGCAAGAGGGAGAGCTGTGCAAAGACCTGCAGCATCTCACCATTTCCCCGCAGCGCTCCGCACCGGCCCCTTCTGTTTCTGCTGCTTCAGACTCCCCTGACACATGACCACTGTGGAGGGATTAGTGCGTATGGCAGACTTTAGCCCTCTCTCACGCTCACTCCGTCCGTCTGGCCCGGGGGTTTTCCGCTGCAAAGCTTAAAGACCGGCCCTTACTGCTCGTCACGTGTGGGATTCTTCACTGCGATTGGTCAGCCGGAGGATGAGTCCACCTTCTTTTCTAAGCCGCTGCAGAATTCAAGGTCTGGTGCTGCTGGGAAGGCGGCGATATGAAAAGAAGGAGGAGAGGGAGGGGTCTGTAAACAGACAATCCTGTCAGCATGTGCTCAGTAGACTCTGAATTCCATCTATGACCCCATCCCCCCTCTCTCTCTCGCTCTCTCATCTCTTTCTCAACTGAAGGATAAAGAGCAACGATTTCCCGACTGTTATGACAAACAATATCTGATCTTAAGATTACTTTCTCTACTAAGTTCACTGTATCAAAAATCCTAAAAATACAGTGCATTTTAACACAGCAACAATGTGTACATATACCAATTAACATTTTATTAATGTAATTTTATTTTTATTCAATATCAATAGCAGCCTATTTATTACAATAATAATACCAGCCCCTCTCTCTCTCTCTCTCTCTCTCTCTCTCTCTCTCTCTATATATATATGTCTGTGTGAAGAGTTTATTTGCAAAAAGTAATTTAACCACCCTAGTGAAAAATAATTATACTAATAAATGTATTTGAATTACATTAGTTTATTACAAATAAATTTTCATATTTATGCACTTCATAAAATGCCATGTAATTGTATTTTTAGTATACTAAACTGGTAAACTTAAAGTCTGCTAAATTGAATGATAGTTATGAAATAAATATTATTTAAATACATAACTTTTTTTTTCATTGTGCATTCCAATTAATCTCAATCAAACTGCAGCTAACTAAAAGAATAAAATGATAACATAATAAAAAAATGAAAATGTTAATGTATATGTCTTTTTGTTGTGCCCTGTCAAAAACAAATGTTATCAAATAAACAATACACTTCTACTGCTGATTTCATATATTCTTTAAAAGAAAACCAGAAGCACACTTGACCGCCTGAAAATCACATGAACTTGAGGTTTCCTATTAAACAGGAAGGAAGTTAATCTTCCTGTCTCGACTCATCTGTTAACATGAATTTTAATATGAAAAGTCCTGTATGAAAACACTTTAAATGCTCTCCCACTAGAAATAATTATAGAATTTCTTTGCCTATTCTACACAAAATAATTTGACAACCTGATGATGAAAGAATCCAAGCCCACAACGCATATATACAACCACTTAAATGATTAAAAAAAACAACTTACATAGGAAATCTTCACACTACAGAGTGACAAAATAAGAGGTCTGTTGATCTTCCTAAAAGACTACACTCTTCTCACTGTCTTTGTACTAGGATCCACTGAGATATGGCATGTGTGTGATGTGATGTCATCACTAAATATTAACCAGAACAATGAGTGAAACAGCTTACTTCCTTTTTGATGACTGAAAGAGCACATCCCACTCCATAAGCACACAACTACAGAGAGCTATAGCATGTGTATTCAGTAGACACAGAAAAATAAATAGAACTGACAGGACCAAGAGCTTGTGATTAAAGACATTAAGGAAATAATCACTGTACATGTGCCACAATCATTTTCACCGAGTGATTGCTTTTGTGTTACAACAACTATTGCAACATACTGCGACTCATAATTTTTGGGGGTGGAGGGCTTTCAGTGAACTGATATTACTTTTGGGAAATGGTTTGTAAAGATGTAGCAGATGCTGAGCTGGATGATGCATTTAAAAAAGAATCTAGCAAAAGAATCTAGAACATTTCTGTTATTTTATTCCATCTGCGATGTGAAGAAAATGTTAGACATTCTGTTAGACAACAGCAAATTTTAGTTTTGCATCAAAAATATTTAG
This sequence comes from Enteromius radiatus, assembly GCA_032357445.1. Lineage (NCBI taxonomy): Eukaryota > Metazoa > Chordata > Actinopteri > Cypriniformes > Cyprinidae > Enteromius > Enteromius radiatus. The sequence continues at coordinate 19,753,816 of JAUCMS010000095.1, read as the reverse complement.
TAAACTTAGCCAGCATCATGATGAAAGAATATCAGAATGCATCAATTTATATATATATACATATATATTAAGTATTTTTAATTGCAGTAATATTTCAAAATATGACTGTTTTATTATTTAGAAATGCAGCCTTGGTGAGCATAAGAGACTCCTCCTCAGAAACCGATCCCTTAACAGTTTATCGATTTAGTATCGTGACAGAAGATTTATTTTCCATTTATTACCTCTGGCTACCAATATAACAAAGCCAATGTCTGTCTCAGAAGGTTCTGGAAAAGGGGCACACCTACACAAAGAGTGCCGTTATCTCGGGCAGTGAGGCTTTCTGCAGCACTGTGCCTTATCTGTAAATCTATAACAAACGCGCTGAACTGAAATCTGTCCTTGTATATCAGGCATAACATAAATGAAAAGTCCATGACTGACAGTCTGTGAACACCGATCATACACAAAGCAAAAGAGTGTTTCAATGGCACGAATCCCACAGACAAATACGCATGCATGATAAAGATAGATAATAAGAGAGTTTAATACGCCTGAAAATGTCAAAAGCAATGGCTATTTCTATAATTTCCACACTGCAATGAAATCACATAAGGGTTAAAACAGCATTGATTCAGCCACTGCATAAATAGTCTTGTCCCTTGTAGCTTTGTTGCCCAACCCCCTTTCTGTACAAGAAGAAATCTTGCTATTGTTTGTGAGGTACAAGTCTGCCGTGGTGCTGAATGCCCTTGAAAACTACTGCTGTGTGAATGCCAGGACTTAATCCCAATCATATATATATATATATATATATATACTGTATATAGTCCTATATAGACAGAGAGCGTTAGTTCTGGATGCTACATTTGGTGTGTTACTGATACAATGTCCCGATGTTTACAGTCACAAAGAGCAAGTTTTTAGAGGTTGTGTCAACTGACTTAACTGCATTATAACAGCTTCATGTGCAGGTCATAAATGGGTCACGACGAGTGACCGCTAAAGAGGAGCTCCACGTTGGAGGCTGATGTTTATCTGTTATCTAAAACACTACTGCACTCTAGGGAAAGCCTTCAAATAAAATCAGCCAATCAAACGCTTGTGACAACACCAGTGAATTTCAACACGCTCAGGTGATTCGGACACTCAAATAACCCGATCTGCCGGCTGGTATTAAAGGCCACACAATAAATGAACACAATATTCTAGCTGCCCTGGGTTTGTGACATGTCATGTCATATAAGGAAACATTTCATAAAAAAAATGTACAAACACAAATAAATTCAATTAAGTGTGATTTAAATTGTTAAAATTAAGTTTGATCAAGTTTTATAATTTGTAATAGTATTAAACCAGATTCATGTGGTAGGCATTTTTGAATAAGCAAAAAAATCAAATAAATACTTTTTTCTAATTTGTGTTTTTATTTAATTTGATTTATTATGGAGGTAATTTAAATTGGTTAAGGTCGATTTAAAAACTTTCCCCAGGCAACAGAATTCAGGCATGACAAATTGCCAAGATCTTCACTGTAACAGCCTGACATCTCCAGCAGTGTCACACTGACACTTTCAGGTTTGAATGTTTGTACACCCTGTTTTATCAAAACAACACCACAATCAAAACTCTGACAGAGCGGTGAATGACACAACAGCTTGTCTGGGTCTGTTTACACTTTTTTACGCTTTTTCATTGATCATATAGCTATCCTAATAGATAATTATGCAAAGAATTATAATACATCCAACCAACCTTTATCTTCCTGTATACAAATATTATGCATATGTAAAAATATAAATATTAGTTACACACACTAACATTGAAAAGTCTGGGGAAGATATGTACACAAGTGTGAATTTTTAAAAATTTCATTTATTCCTGTGATGGGATGTAAGCAAGAAAGCTTATCTTCAGTGTCATAAGATCATTCAGAAATCATTATTTTATGCTAATATGCTCATTACTAATGTTCATAACATTGTGCTGCTTATTATTTTTGTACAATGTTAATGTTTTTTGTTTTTACTTTTTGGTGAACAGAAAGTTCAAAATAACTTTATTGTTTTTGCCATGAATGTCTTTTTTTACTTTTTTACAGCCAAAATGCACAGGGACATGGACAAAAAACATGTTTTATAAATATATATATATATATATATATGTATATGTGTTGGTGTATGTATATATGTTGGCATAAATCCTAAATGTTAGAACACACACACACACACAAACACTTTTGAACAAGTGCTCCAAAGAGTATCTCAGTATCCAGAGACATTGCAGACATTTAGCATTTAACACAGTCATTACCTTCAGTGCCCCAATGTAACAATACCAGTACAAAAAATGGTTCAGTGTTTGAGAATGATTATGAATATCAGTTTTCACAGAATCTGGAAAGTTAAATTTTGCATAGTTCATGGCACACAACCTAGTGTGCTTGAAATAAGACTGTGGGGAAATAAGTAGTGGATGTGGCAGACAATGCATTTGCAATGCCAACGTTTTGCAATAGGATAAAATAAAATTTTAAAATAATAAAATTTCACATGCAAATAATACTGTATTCTGAGTTTGACTCTACCTGAGCTTCACTGGCAATCCGTGGTGGCACTTCAATGCCAAGTTTCTCCAGCTGCCGATCTTTGTATCGCCCATACTGATCATATCCTACATAACCCCCGCCCGTAGCTAAAAGAAGAGAAAAGGGTCGTATACGGGCCTGTAGTCCTGGAAAACCTACGAGAAAAAAGAAAAAAATGTGAATAAAAGTATATATTTGTGAGTGAATTTAAGCATGTATTTACAGATGAATGGCAAATATACATAAGCAAGTCGCTGTTCAAACAAAAGCCAGGATCCAATAGGTGTAAATAAAAAATAAAAAAACAATAGCTTATAAGTGAATTATTAGGTGTTCATTATTTTTCTATCTTTTGCTGTAGAGTGTCATTAGGAAATTGTTTACATTTCCAAACATTCTTTTCACCTTTATTTGCAATAATTTTGTAGAGATGTTTCTACACACAAAGAATCTGACATCACATCAAATCTCACTAATGACAAAAGCAATGTATGGAAATGTAAATTAGTATTTCCTACTGACACACTAGAGAAAAAGTTAGAAATAACTGCTTTAAAACTATTTTGGGTTGTTGTAGGTAAAAATACTAATGGGCTTTTGTACAGTAGTACAAAAATGTTATGTTGGTACACGATCCATTCCACCTGCACAATCTGTCCGCGCATGCACATAATGATGTATTAGAAAGCATGCATACGTATATGACAAATATGTTTTCCGACGATTAATGACACTGCACGATCTGTTCCACGCTTGCGCACAATTGTTTGTTATGTTCCTTATTGTCTGTAAACACCATTAAAGGAAATATTTTCCTCATTTAGATTCTATAGAAAGATATACCCTACATAGACCCATACTAATACAAAACTAATCAACTTAAAGTTAACTAATATAAGCAATTTTTAAAATAAGAACCTTTGACTATTCTACTGACCTCAGATAGAAACACGGCGGTAGGCCAAATGCCATACAGCAATGAATCGCAAAGGAGAGTATGGAGGAAGGTTTGCAGTGACAGAAAGACACGGTTTTGGTTACATGTGGATTAAAGTCTATGTTCATGTAACTTTGTTACTTTGGATTGGCAACCATGTAAACACATCGTAATGCATAGCGTAAGCTACATTTAAAAACATCAAAATAGACCTGCCGTGAACTGTTAAATGAAAGCCTACAAAAATGTGCCGCCTGGGCGTCAAGTGTTTCATCGGAGTCGGAGAGGGTGCTTGCTGCAGAGCCAAATGGGAGGAGCTAAAGCTCTAGCTCCTCCTCTCTGGATCTAGTGGCAGGACTTGAGGCGTTATTGGTCCAGATGCACAACAAAAGTAGAGTCCATTAGAATGTACTTTAGTTTAAAGATAACCCAAACTTTGAGATGTATATAAAATCTAAATATTTCCTTTATCACTGTCTCAACATTACTAATGTTATGTTTTGGGTTTGACCATATGAAATAATAATCATAAGTTAACTATGGACTGCTAACAGACCAATTAAGTGTTTGCAAACAGTGATGACGTTTTTTGTGGGAGCCTAGCTGGTTGCAGAAAATGAGAGTTTTCAAGTGGCAGTCTTTGGAAACTATAGAATAGAAGAATAAAAATGGTATTTATTTCAAAACTCTAAAATTATTCTCGCAATTCTGAGATTATATCTCACAATCCAATAAGGATAAATTTAACTCGTCATTCTCTCTTGCAGTTTGTATTTGCAAGAAAAAAGTCAGAACTCTGAGGCAAAATAGGTAAAAGTATAAAATGTTATAGGTTAGTATTTTATAGTAATAGTATTTCATGCTGTAACTGGGCAAATATGTCTTTCGTATGAACTGCATATGTGAATATTATGTAGGCCAGTCAAAATTAAGAGTAATCACAGCAGGTTTTATTCATTAGTCCCATTTAAACGTCTTTGTTTAGCATCAAATTAATTATAAAAAATGTAAAAATTATTTTAAAAATTATTTGTATTCTGATTCTCACATCCAAACGCACAACAATACATGTTCTCTCTTATTCAGTGCATTTTTTCGTTTTACTCCACTTGTTACCAGTGATTGCAGCTATGTAACTGTAGCTCCACCTACTTAACTTTGCAGCGAGCACCACTTGTTCATCGCAAAAAAAACAAACAAAAAAACCCCACTTGTTTCATCGCATGCGTGCGTGATACCAACAGTGACCTTTTTTACTACGTAATTACGCGCATGCGTAGAACGGATCATGCAGGTGGAACGGATCGTGTACTGACAAGCTACATAAATCATACGACATAAATATAAATCTACTTTAAAAACTACATGACGTAGCAGTGACACCTAATGGGTTTAATGATGAACTGCAGTACAGACTTTCAGGTTCTGCAACTTGAGAAGAATACGAAACACATAAAAAGTGTGACCGACCTTTTGAATATAACCTCTGATGACTCCATCTGAGCCTGACACCACCGTACTGCAGGAAACTGCATACAAGACAATTCACATCATTGATTTATATATTTGAAAACTAATATTAAAAACGTGCATTTGTATGTGTCCATTATGAAACTGAAATTTTGACAAATACTGTGGCTATTTGGAAATTTGCAGTATTATTAAAGAAAATAAATAAGTTAAGACATGTAGGAGTCACAACTTGTATTATTATACTAGCTGGGTCTCATAGTAAAAGACAAGAAATCACATGGGCTTGTTACAAGGGTTCTTCCAAGGTAAAAAGGACATAAATAAAGGACACGTCCCTGCTCATGTGGTAATGCTTAATTACTTGAGCTGACGCAACTCTATAAGGTCAGTTATATTTGTGTAACTACGCTCCGAGATCAGCTGGGTCTCAGGATCCATCACTTTAACCCGTCTTGACGGCTTCGACAGGGTAATGAAGCCGTGTAGTTGTTAGCATTAGCCTCCGAAGTCTAATGTCCTTTCGAATCATTTACCAAAGCGCAAAATAACATTAACAGTTACCTTCTCTTTCCCGTCCCTGACAGATGACTAATAAACACTCTGCTCGCGTGCGCTGCCATGACACTTGTATGCTCCATAGACTGTAAAAAAAGAGGCATTCTCAAGTTCCCCGTGCTTCTCCTTCATCACACCATCTACAGGAATGGAGGGTTCATTGTCACAGCACTGGGAACAGCAGACGTTTTATAATAAACAAAAAAATAAATAAATAAATAGAACTTAAATTAATAAAAATGACCCTGAATCACAAAACCAGAGGATCATTTTAAAATAAAACTAAAATATTATATAGAGAAAAAAAACTACATATTTTTTAAGTTGACCAAATTAAGCGCTTAGCAATGCATATTATTAATCAAAAATTAGGTTTTCATATATTTACAGTATGACATTCATGGAACATGATCCTTAATTTCCTAATGATTTTTGGCATAAAAGCTAAATCGATCATTTGACCCATACAATGTATTTTTGGCTATTGCTTCAAATATACCTGTGCATTTTAAGACTGGGGTCACAAACAGAAAATAAAATCAAACAAATATCCTTTATAACACAAAGCAAAAAAACAAAAAAAAAGTATTTAGCTGACAAAGATAAATTACAAAAACAAATAAATAAACACAAATAACTTGTAATGATTTACAGGTTCAGAAACATGGCAGAACAAAGAAACAAAATAAAGGGGAAAAAAAAGTTTTTTGATATATATTTATTTCATTTAATTTATTTGACATTTCCACAGTCATTACTCATCATTAAAAAGACCCCCCTCCAAAAAAGCACCCAAGCATGACACAGAGTCATTGTTAACACCATTTTATTCATAAAATATATAAAATCACATCGACAGCAATCAAGCAAAACGTAGTGTTGGTCTGCAGCAGCAGTATCTGTAACACTGTAAGTGTGATACGGAAATACAAATGGAAATATTTCCACCGAAAAAAATGATCAAAAAGCTGGTTTCACCGCATAACGAAGTAAACACACAATAGCCTTTTTTATTTGCTCCTGTGAGTACAATTCTAACACTTCAAAGTGATTCAAAAAGACAATACATATCTATAAGTTGAGTTATAAGCACATTTCTATCACATAACTGGCACAGAGATGCTCATCGGGCAAAGGTTTTAATTCTTTGGGGGTCAAGTGCAGATAATTGACTTTCAAAGCTTTAGGTAACAGGTCAAAGGCTACATTATCGTTGATTGTAAAAACCAAAACAAAATTACGCAACATACTATATCAAAACAAAGCAAAAAACGTTACCTTGGTTTCATTCTCAAAATAAGAGAATACAGTTGTGGCAGTGTGGAATGAAAAAACTTAAACTAAAAATGTATCTAATCTGGCCAGCATCACCTTAATAGTTGCAAATAACTCCCAATAAATTTCAGATCAGAAAAACAGAAAGTGGGTCTCACCAAACGCTTCACTTTTCTCAAACAAATATTATGCCAGCAAAACAAAGCAGCATGGATTCACCGCAAACATGCATTACATATCACAGCTCGGTTTCAAAAATCCAAGTAAAAATAATCCAAAAGTTTGTGATGAAGAAAAGCAATTTCGCATCTAACAAAATAAAAGTGGTTTTTCTCCCAACTTTCTCAAACACAACCCAATGGCTCTTCTATCCCGTGTTCGAGGTATCCGAATGTTGTCTTGTCTGTATAAATTAAATAACTTAAGGGAGTTCATTTCTGTCATTCTTTACTCGCCCTCATCTCATTCCAAACTTGCATAACTTAATTTCCCCTGCGAAAGATGATATGTTGAAGTATGTTGCAACAGTTTTTGTCCAAATAATTGGGTTCAGAACAATGCTGGGTTCTGTTTACTTATATTATTATCGACATTTTTATCTTTTTGTATTCTGAATAAAAAGTCATACAGGTTTGGAATGACATAAAAAGTGAATAAATATCACAGCGTAAAAAAAGAATAGTGATTAAACCTTGAAGTACCTTAAACTTACAAATAATAAAACAACATATAATAATAATAAAAACTTAGTTGAAGTCAGAAGATTACTTCCCCTTTTCAGAATCTGCAAAATGTTAATTCTTTTACCAATATAAAAAGAATGCTATTGTTTATTTAGTACTGACCCGAATAAGATTTTTTTTACATACAGTCCACAAGAGAAAATAGATTAATTTATAAAAATGACCCCACATACATTATTCCTATTAATTTTTCTTCTGGAGCATCAGTGAACATTTGTGTTATAGTTGCATATGAGTCCTTCAGTTGTCCTCAGTGTGAAAAGATGGATCTCAAAATCATACCTTGGAAAGGACTGTTATTTTCTCAATATGTGGACGATATGTGACCATCTTTTATCTTAATCAGGTCAGTACTAAAACAATATCATGCATTTTGTATGAACCCTCTTATTTTGGGAAAATAATTCACATTTTGCTGATTCTTTGACCTCAACTGTAAAACTGTTTTTGGCCACAAATCCCTTAGTATTTTTATTTCTAAAGCAATACATATACTAGTCCTGATGGGAAAAAATGGACCAGAAATGATCAAATATAGGCTGCCAATTTCATACTGTAGGTGATTAGTAGTCAAGGTTAAGCACCTCCTTGTTTCAGAGACCTTGAGAAGGGCTTAAACCAATGGATCATTAAGTATTATTCCCACACTCATTTTCCTTTAGAAAATGACAGATAGGAACGTGTTAGTTAGCAATGCGTTGCAAACACAAGGAAAACACAACTAGGTTGCAGCAGTCACATTGTGAGGAATCAGAAAGTGCTCAGGTGAAGGTTTACTATAATGTGCTTATATTATTTGCACGCGCACACACACACACAGAGTTCAAATGTCTTTTGTGTCAGTCCACTTTACGCGCTTTAACTCTCAACTGTAAATGCTACAAGAAAATGTTTTTTCACTCTATAATTAAACGTTCTGTAAACAACAGTGTGTGAAGTGCACATTCTTTCCTTTATTAGGCAAAAAGATTAAAACCCAGATTTTTGGTAACTGATCAATTGTCCACAAGAACTAAGAATAGATTTGTGAAAAACAGAACTTAAACCTCCAGGCCTTGGCGAGAAAAGTAGTCTTCCAGTTCTGTGAGCTTCTCGATGAGCAATACATCAAGGTCAACGTCGTCCTGTCTTCCCCTGCGAGCCCTTCCTCGTGGCCCCTTCACACGCAGTGGGCCCAGGTTAGTTTTAGCCTTGCGTTTCCGAGGCAGTGTGAAATCGGGGAAGTCTAGAACTCGCTTTCGTTTCTGATGACCGATGCATACCAAAGAGCCGTTCTTCTCTTTCGGTTCTTCAAATATCGTCTCCAGGCTTCTGCATAAATGAAAAGCAGAAACAGCTGAGTGATTTCCAGAATGACAAAAGATTAAAAGAATTTCATAAACAAACACTGCAAAAACAAACCTGTTAGGAGTTGGAGACTTGTAATTCTTGTTGGTGTAAATCTCTTCCAAACTGAATTCCTTTTTCTTGAGCCTTTTTGGATGCAAAACAGAATATTTTTGATAAACAATGTTTTAACCGAAAGGATCACAATTTTAAGCACTTTTAATTTAACCATACAATTTCATAAAGACCAGTTTCCTCTGAATTAAAAAAAAAAAAAGTAGCACAGCATCATCTTTTAGTTTAAATCTTTCTTAAAATCCTGCATCGAATTGTGCCTTGTTTGTAAACAAATACACAGTATAATGAAGTAAACAATGGACAGAGTTCTTACTGATGTGATCTGGAATTTCATTCACCCTTTCCTAATGTTGGGATCAGAAGGACGGCAATGCAAAACTGTTTTTCCACAACTTGGCACAGAATCCTGTCCTTAGAGCCATCTTTATTGTTTAGTAATAGAAGAAAATGGGTCAGGGGTGAAAAAGGTGCTCGAGGCGTGATGTGGCCTCTGATGGGGCCAGGAGGAGGGGGGGGATTCCCACAGAATAAATATTACAGCCTCATTAGGGGACATGCTGTAACTTAAAGGTGCCATAGAATGCATTGACAGAATATTTTAAATTGTTGTCTGATATGTACATAGAAGGCATGTAGCTTAGGTAAGGTGAAAAATGCCCAGAAACTGTTTTACAGGTCCATTTACAACCCTAGAACAAAACAGTCTGTTTTTGCCTTATTTGGAAGGTTCATGAATAGTAATGAGGAGGTCTGCTCTGATTGGCTGTTTCTCA